>JABEXW010000643.1:0-55994 GCA_013266185.1 Fusarium sarcochroum
AGGCTATGTATAGTTTTTAAAAACGAGTTTATTTAGTAAATGTTTTTTATATGCGGCAAACGCGCATTTTTTGGCATCAGACCATCGGTGGGGATATCACATGACCTGTTTAACTAGCAGAAATCATAAAACCAATACACACGCAACGCCCCCTCCTCAACATTCACAGCCCATATCCACATATCAAAACCCCTCAAATCAGTCCAAGATGGTCTATACAATTGTTGTTCACCTTTACGCCAAGGCCGACGAGGAGTCCCTCAAGAAGCTCACCGCCAAGCTGATTGAGGCTAGCCGCGTCTACTCCCAGGACAAGGAGACCCTCTCATGGCACGTGATGCAGTCAACCTCTGACAAGCGCGCCTTTACTATTGTTGAGCGCTACGAGCAAGAGAGCGTATGTACCTATATCTATAATGTCTCAGATTTACGTACTGACACAAAATTCAGAGCCAAAAGTATCATCTCGAGAACCCTTACTGGAAGACTTTTGACCCTTACGTCATCCCCCTGCTGGAGAAGCCCATGGACTTGAGACGTTTTGAGGAGCTCGACACCAGCAAGGATGTTGAGGTTCCCCAATAAATGTATTAATGAGCTGAGTTGGCTATCAAAATAGACTATCTGGAATAAAAGTCCAGTTATCAATGGTTCAAATATCAATGCCTTCAACGCCTTCCTAAATCCTAAACGTCATTGACCGAGTAGAGTTAGTTGCCTCCATTGCCTTGAGTGAAGAGTGTTATCAGTTGTCCAGGAATAGTAGACAAGCTCACTGGTTCAAGCTCAGCTCAGGATAATTCGGCAACGGCCATCCTCCCTTCTCTTCGCTCGAGAACCTGGAGATCAGATCGGGTATCCGAATAAGACATATAAACCAAGCGATCCATTGGAGAATGGCAACGCCCCAGTGAGTATCAGGTATGCCAAGCTTTATCAAAGATATCTTGACGTTCTGAACCTCGTCAATGAATGGCCTCAACGTCTTGTCGTAATTCGCAAACGCCAACGGTAGGTTATCCGGATTCCGGCCAATTTCGCCCGCCAATACATATGCGCCCACGAAGCTAGACGTAGTTCCCATACCGCTGAATGGAGATGGACAATGAGCTGCATCGCCTAGTAGTACTACGCGGCCTTTGTGCCAAGTATTCGTCTGGACTTGGACAACTTCTTGAGAGTAAAAGTTTTCAGTTGTCTTCATGCCTTCGAGGAAACGATTTATTTGCCATCCTGCATTGCGAAAGCGGCGTGTCCAAAACTCTTTTTGCTGTTCAGTTGTACCTCTGTGAATACTGGAAGTCTCGGGAGAATCGTCTTTGAGGATGAGATAGACCTGGGTTTCGGTTGAATTGTGAGTTCGACGAAAGATCATGCGTCCTTCGGCGGCTTGATATGTCCTGCGGATGTTGGTATCGCCCTCGGCGCGCGGTATGAAATAATATGCCATATGAAGGCCTAGTTTTCGATAGGGATCTGGAGTATCTGCTGGTTCGATTGCTTTTCGGATTCTTGAGCCCTGTCCATCCGCTCCAACCAGGAAATCGAACGTATCTGATGTGCCGTCGGAGAAGTGAGCGAGTACCTGCTTCTCATCCTGCTCGAAGCTGTCGACGGTCTTATTAAAGATATACTCGACATTGTCTTTGGTCGCATCGTAAAGTATTCGAACAAGATCTCCCCGCATTATTTCGTACTCGGACGTAACTGATTGTGCGCCTTTGCCCGACTTGTTGGCAAGGACTGTACCAATGACTTTTCCGTTAGAGTCAACGAAAGCCACGCCGGCTTCATCAACCAGTTTTGAGCGGATCACATCGATAAGACCCATGCGCTTGAGAGTTTCAATGCCTTGTTCGCGAAAGTCGATCTGTGCTCCTGTGGCGCGTAGTGCTGGGAAACGCTCGACAATAGTTATGTGGTGGCCAAGTCGGGCAAGCCAGAAAGCCAGTGCTGGTCCGGCACATCCACCTCCGCAAATCAAGACCTTGAGGGGTGCCATGTAGACTGTAGAGTAGGTTCAGTTTATAAGTGAAGTTTGCTCAGAAGGTAGGTTTAGCAAGGAGGATATACATCTATGTACCGGAAATGGGGCTCAAAGGGTGAATTATGTAGACTTGACAAATTGTTCAACAAGAGTGACCAGAAGGCTAAGAACGTTGGGTTTTACTTTGGGGGTTGTTAAAATGCAGCAACCTTTTATGAGTATTAGGAATGCCGGATATTCGGCATCGTCGAGACAGCCAATGACATCATGGACACGAATCCCTCGACTCGATATTGCTCCGGGCTTACGCTGAACATTTCGCTAGGATTAAGAAATTAAGCTAGTGTTCAGCCTTATGGCCACGCACCTTAGTTTGGGTAGGACTATCTTTATCCTGTGAAGCTGTGACCTTGCTGTCTTACTAGATGGTTATAAAGCATGGCCTTAACTGTTAGTGTGTAAGAATAGTAATATATATTGTAGTTCAATACTTACCTGTTTTTGCTCTTCCAAGCAATGATATAAGGCAGCTACAAGATTCGGGGTTTGTCTTACACGATACGTATGCCTCTATTACCCCCTCAGCATTGGGGCTTCTGTTCTAGCTATCACGCAACTAACCAATTCGCAGCGCCGCGGGGGGTTTAATCTCAAAATGTTAATATGTATATATCTTGACTAGATGTTCACCTATTATAAGCTAGACGAGCATAGATTTAGTCATCTGCCCGATAATGAATCCGGCATGAGACGTCGAGACTTACTAGAATTTCTATCTATCATAGTCTTGCGCGGGCGCCTGGAAATTAAAGCAGGCCAAATAGTGCTATTTATTTGTCACCGACGAGAAATACACTGTTAGGAGCTTGCTAACCTTCCACCCTTTTGCCCTCGACTTCTGCTATAGCATCATCCTGTTTCTTATACACCTTCTGCACAGTAGGTCGCTCTTCCATACGTTTCATCCAAGCCCCGACATTTGGAAACTTCTGATAGATATCCTCACCACCGTACCGCGGTGCCCATCTCTGCCATTCAACGAACGATAAATCGGCATAGGTACACTTATCTCCGACCAGCCAGTCCTTCCCTTTCAACACTCTTTCGAGTACTCCATTGACTCGGTGGATCTCAGACACGTAGCGATCGATGGCACTTTGAATCTTCTCTGGGTGAAACTTGGAGAACCATGATGCCTGGCCGTAGTAAGGTGCTTGTCCTGAGACTTGAAAGAAGAGCCACTGCCGAAGATGGTGATTGTCGGGGAATCCGGGGTAGCTCAGTTTGTGATCCTTGTCATACTGTTCGATAAGATATTGAACAATGGCCCCAGATTCCCAGAGCACAATGTCGGTGTTCGGATCCTTGATTACGGGTAGACAACTGTTTGGGTTGAGTGAAATAAAGGGTTCTTGTTTGACAGCAGTAAAATCAACGAATACAGTGTCGTAGGGAAGTTTGAGCTCTTCGCATATCAGAGCCACCTTCCAGGGGTTAGGCCCATATTGATGAGAGTAAAGAGTGATAGGCTGCATTGTGCGCGTGGTGATAGATAGATGATGCAATATCTCTGGAGGAATAGTTTACCTTACTGTCGCCTAGTAGAGGATATATAGGATTATGAAGAAATGATCGGAACTTCTTCAGGCGTCTATATATCGAGACTGGATTTTAGCTTCTTGAAGAATACACATTCATATTTTAGAGAGACGGGCAGTTTCGTAATAAATCCGAGTAGAAGTAGTCATTTACCTGTCACTCGGGCTTTTAACAAAACAGTCAGTGGGCCCATGAGTTTTGCGAGTATAGTGTATCAGTGAACCCTGGATAGTGGACTCAATATCTAATATAAGCTAATATCTCTATGAACTATGAACCGTCGTCGGTGTTATTTGTCATCGGTGCGATATATTTCTTGGTGGTCGGGCTTTAGATCTATTCTCCGCCCCTACATAGACAGTCTGTGCAGTTAAGCCGACGATTTGGAATCGAAACTGTGGGAAGGTCTTGTCTAGGTACTCATAGGCCCGTAATGAACTCCTCGTCTGCGATGCTGACCCTTGTTGGTAACCGGAAGTATTATGATCTGAGCATTGGAACCCACCCAGTCCTCGAATAATCCGCTGACTTGAGTGCCTCAATAATCGTACATATACTCGTGAGCTTGGAGTGGGCTCTTTCAAACTACCACAACTCCTATAATAATTATATTTATAGGTTGACATGCTATAACTACCCAGTCATAGATACTGTATACTCAAATATACCCAATCACTATTGTCTGCGCCGGGTGTGGTAACCGATATCTTTATAAGCAGAAGGCATATGCGGGGTCATGCAAGAGCCCCAAGGCCTCTTTCAACATTCCATCTTGCTACCGCAATTCTCTCACATCTTCCACGTCAAGAAAGAAACATCTCTATTATGGCAATTGTCAATTGGGAATATATTGTTCCCCAAAAGCGAGAGGAACAAGCATATTTCATCTCAACTTTTATTTCTGAAGAACTACCAGACCTAGCAGATCACCAGGATGACTATAAAGCCATTACAGATATTGATGATATTTCCATTCTTGCCAGCAAGATCGGCAGTGGCCAATTCACAAGTGAGGATGTGACTAAAGCCTATATTTCGCAGTAAGTTCACTTGCTAGGACCTTGCCAGTGACTACTCACGCTCATGTTCATAGGGCCATTGAGGCACATAAGAAAGTATGACCACGCGAAATATAACCTGGAACTAATCCACCACTAACAAAGTGATAGACGAATTGGCAAGCTTGTTCACTCAGATTCTCATGTAGGAAAACTAACTTGAGTTAACTCGCCAGCCTTACAGAAATTCTATTCGAAGACGCTCTGCGTCACGCACGGGAGCTTGATACTTATCAGGCCACTGAAGGGAAAACCAAGGGCCCTTTCCACGGCATTCCGATCAGTCTCAAAGATCAGTTCAACGTCGAGAATTACGACAGTACCCTCGGTTACACTGGCAGGGCCTACATACAAGCTTCGGAGGACGCAGTTCTGGTAAACATGTTGAAGCAGTTGGGCGCTGTCATCTACTGCAAAACCAATCTCCCGCAGAGCATTATGGTAGCTAGACTAACCCGAGAATTCTGTGTAGTGTAGTAACTAACTTATACAAGTGGTCTGAGACTGATAATCCTCTCTGGGGTCTGACGAAAAACCCAATAATTCCTGGTTATACACCTGGAGGCTCATCTGGTGGCGAATCGGCGCTTCTGTATTCTCATGGAAGTCTCGTGGGCTTCGGATCAGACCTAGGTGGCAGCATCCGCATGCCGGCTCACATGCTTGGCCTATATGGTTTCAAACCAAGTGTAAGTCGTGTACCCGTTCCCAAGTTCTTACTAACCAGCTACAGTACTCTCGACTACCGTATACTGGCGTACCAGTTTCGACTGATGGCCAAGAGCACGTTCCCTCATCTATTGGTCCCCTTGCTCGCTCACTCTCGTCCATCTACCAAGTGACGAGAGAACTCACTTTGCTTGAACCTTGGACGAAAGACTGCCGTTGTGTTCCAATTCCGTGGCGTCAGGATGTTTATGATAGCACTCTTCAACGCAAGCTTACTATCGGTGTTTTGTACGACGACGGGGTTGTGAAGCCTCATCCTACTATCACCAGAGTGATCAAAGAAGCTGCAGCCGCACTAGCCGCCGATGGCCATGAGCTGGTCGAGTGGAACCCTGAGCTCCATGCTGAGTGTATCGAAGTAATGGACTTGTACTTCACTGTCGACGGCGGAGAAGACATTCGTCGTGCAGTGGCAGAAGGAGGCGAACCATACATTCCTCACGTCGAAAAGCTCGTCAATCGTGGGAAGTCCATCTCAATCTTCGAATACTGGCAACTCAACAAGCGCAAACGAGCGCTACAGCAGGCCTATCTAAAGAAGTGGAACAGCATCCACTCAGCTCGAACTGGTAAATGCGTTGATGCTCTACTTATGCCAGTCATGCCGCACTCGGCCGTACCTCATAGGACCAACAGATGGGTAGGATACACCAAAATTTGGAATCTTCTTGATTACACGGCACTAGTGATACCCGGCGGGAAGGTTGAGACTCAAGATCTTGAAGTCGTAGGGGACCATGCGTCGAGAAACGAAATGGATGAGTGGAACACGCGGCTTTGGGAAGAAAACAAGCATGATATGGTAGAGCACCGGCTTCCTGTCGATGTTCAATTGGTAGGCAAGGTTTTGGAGGAAGAGAAGGTACTGGCTATTGGAAAGGTGTTGGATGATCTCTTGCGTGTTAAATGACTCTGAATAGGATCAAGAAGGGGTGCTTCTGGCATAAGCAGCCGTTAAATTATATAAGAATACGAGATGCATGGTAAACTTCTATTAACTTTTATATATCGTGCTTTCTATACTTTCACTCGCAACACAAAATCAGTCTTAGCAATCCTCGCTGCTAATGCCATAATAGCTCCTAGTAGGATTGAAGAACCGGCAAACATCTGAGGTCCAAGGTAACTACCGTCAGCCGCTTTTATAAGCTCGCCGCAGATAAAAGGACCTGTGAGGTTTGAGATGCTGACAATGCCTAAGATCATCCCTACTCGTGTCCCGGTCTTTCTTGGGTCAGGTGCCAACTGAGTAGCAACTGCTGGGAAGAGAGCCTGTAACGCCGCAGCGATGAAGCCGTATATCACTGCAAAAACGTAAAGACTCGCATGAGACTCTATAGCCGCCCAGCAGTAGACCATTATGCTTGCAGATATACTGAGGGGGATAAGAATGTTGAATGGTCCAGTCCACCTGTCGGCAACGATGTTCGGTATGATGCGTCCGAAAATTCCAACCCCATTAAGAATCATCAATAGATAGATGGGTTCAGGGATACCAACTTGATCGCGAGCAAAGGTGCCTAGGTAGAAGAAGGCAAAATAGAGTCCCCAGAAGTTAAGAAACATGCTCATTGTGAAGAAGATAAATGGCAGTTCCTTGAAAGCTGTTGTGTCTATCCATGGTCCACTTGGGTGAGGCGGTAATCGGGGCTTGAGCCAGATGAGACAGGGCACATATGTTGCAAGCATGATGAAGCCCATAGCTCTCAACGTCCAGCCGAATCCGACATTGTCGTAGAAGATCAGCCAGTTGATCAACACTGGGTAGACGAGACCACCGATAGCAGCACCAGCAGCGGCCAAACCAACAGCGAAGGCTCGGTACTTTTTGAAGTACTGAGATAAAACAGCTAATGCAGGGCAGAAAGTGAAGCCATTACCAATGCCCAAACAAACGGCCTGTGCGAGAAAGATTTGCCAGAATGTCGTGCATAGCGACGTCATAAAAAGACCAAAAACCTGAAGAAAGACACCGAGGTAGAAGACGATTCGAAAATGCCCAGCATCTGTCAAACGCCCGGCAATAACACCGACCGAGAACAAGAAGAAGACTTGAACGCTTCCTATCCAGGATATCGTGGATTGGGTCTC
Organism: Fusarium sarcochroum; assembly: GCA_013266185.1. Classification (NCBI taxonomy): domain Eukaryota; kingdom Fungi; phylum Ascomycota; class Sordariomycetes; order Hypocreales; family Nectriaceae; genus Fusarium; species Fusarium sarcochroum. The sequence goes on from JABEXW010000643.1 coordinate 7,465, forward strand.
GCCGAGTGTTTGAGTGTAGTATTGCTGGAAAATTCCGAAGCCATTTGCGACGCCCCAGGTGTTGAAGAAGACGATGTGAGCTAACACTGCCTGGAACCATGCATTGAAACCACCGTCTGGAGCATCATCGTGCGGTGGTGTCTTTTCTGTATTATTTTGTTGGTTTTGTTGTTCGATATCAGCCAGTGTGTCGTCGCCAGAGATTGAATCTCCATCCCGTTTGGCCATTGTAAGTGGCGTTTAATAATATTCAGAGGAGGAAAAAGTCAATTGATTTTTACTGCTAAATATTCTAGTCAAGATGCTAATCTTTCACTTATAATTCCTAGTGATTCATCCGGCTACGTCAACCTCAACTTGATATCATCGCCGATGTTGCCGTTATTCCCGTCACTCCCGACTTATCCGCTCGGTGCCGGAATAGCCGACCTCCGTGATTACTCTTCACGTGCACTCCCTGTAACTCAACTTACACTCTTTAATTTTTACCCACCTTCCAGTACCAACAGCGGTGATATATGTCCTCGATACAAGGCCGCAAGCGCTCAAGACTGGCATGCGAGACATGTCGGGAGCTGAAGCGGAAATGCGACGGTAATCAACCCTGTGGAGCCTGCGTCCGCTTCGAGTATGACTGCAGCTACAAGAAGACCCCTGCGAACAAAAAGAGGAAGACCCATGAGACTGATCAAGGACCTATTCTTCCCTCTCCTCCTATTCATTCAGAAAGGGATGTTCGACCGTCGCGTAGCGAACGCGCCGCGTCACCTCATCATCTTCAGTCTCTAGAGGCAAACTCTGGAGCCGCTTTTTTGAGAAGATTGGCGTTGAGACTAGATCCTAAGAATGCTCCTCGGATGCATACTTTCTCTTGGAATGCCTTCCTTGGGTCACGAAAAACATCCCAGGCCGCCGTCTCAAGGCCAATCACGGATCTTTTGTCCCAAGAACAGATGGAGAGTTTGAATACTGTCTATTTCGAGAAAATGGACCCGATCTATGGCTTCATTGATCGAGATGAAATTACACGACTCATTCAAGGTAGATGGTCTGGTCTGATATATGAACAATCTCAAGATGCCGTTCTATGTGGCATAGCAGCTATCGGATGCTTGTTCTCTCAAGTTGAGCCGCTGCCAGTGGAGCTTGACTTGATAGAATCAGCAAAATTCATACTCGAGCAAACAATGTACGACAACCCATCATCCATTGGGGTCACGGGATGGATTCTGCGAGTAGTCTACCTGAGAACTGCAGGGACGCCTCACACAGCCTGGATGGCTAGCTCAATCCTCATGCACATGCTGGAAGCAGCTGGTTTGCATTGTGAACCATCATCACATGAATCAGTTCTTCCAGTAACGGAAGAAAAGGTCGACTCAGAACTTCGAAGAAGACTCTTTGCTGTTGCAGAGCATCTCAACATATGGATATCTTTCGACATGGGACGATCCAGAACTGTACTCTGCAATTCAACTCTAGAGATGCCATCTGCGAGACTGGGAGACTATACGTCTGAGCTTATGGAGCTTTTACCATACTCGACAGATCTCGATCCAAACAAGACACAAGATGTCTGTGAGCTCGAGGCCTCGCTGTCAACCGTGTTAAGCCGTGTCCATTCAGTACCACCCTCGATCTTGGCTCAATGCAATCTAGCCCTGTGCCTTTGCCGCCGACTACAATCAATGAACACATCATTCACAGGAAATATCCTCGACCAAATATTGTCCATCACTCTAAAGGGCATCGAAGCTGCCCAGGCTATTCTAGACGCTCGCTCTCCATGGCACCACATGGCCAATGTCCCCTTCCAGGTTATATGCGTACTCCTAGCCATCGATACGGGTGAAGCAATAGCTCAACTCAAAGACGCAATGCAATGTCTCAGCAATGTTTCCACTGTCTACAACACCAATGCAACCAGAGAAGCACTCAACACAGCATCCTTACTTATCTTGATGCAGCAACGGCGTAAGGAGAAATGCGCAAATAATCTGAACAACCTAGTGAAAAAGTTTCCTATTGTTCCACTTCCGGAAGTTCAGGACGAGGCGCCTCTTCACGATGTGGATGACATGAGGTGGCTGAACAATTTGGTTGGGGATCTGTCTAGTTTTGATTACTCGGACTTGGATCGGTTCCTTTTCTCCACTATGTTTTAAGGAATATCTTGATGATGAAATTCATGTAACTCTTAATTCTATGTAACAATCTAATATGCTGGTGTTGTTTTATTCTTACAGTTATTAAGTGCTTTCCCTTGTAAGATGCACTCTTCTACTTCTTGCGGTACCACATCCTCGACGGCCTGGTACTTCGAATCTTCCTCTGCAACTGAAACACCCCATACATAAGAGCCTCAGCAGTAGGCGGGCATCCCGGAACATAGATATCGACCGGAAGAATACGGTCTACACCTCGAAGAACGCTATAGCTGTAGTAATAATAGCCTCCGCCGTTGGCACAAGATCCCATGCTGATGACCCATCGCGGCTCGGGCATCTGGTCGTAAACCTGTCGGACAGCGGAAGCCATCTTATTCGTGACGGTTCCGGCGACGATTATAACGTCTGCCTGTCGGGGAGAGGCGCGGAAAATAATTCCCAGACGATCTTGGTCGTATCGTGGCATTGAGACGTGCATCATCTCGATACCGCAGCAGGCGAGGGCAAAGGACAATGGCCATAGGGAGCCGTTTCGAGCCCAGGCAGCTAGCTTATCAGCAGTCGTTCTGTAATGAAATGTCTATTAGTATCGCATGCGAGATGATCGGAGGAGGTATCAAGTACGCACAAGGCATATTCGACCAGGTTGGTTGGCTTGGCGTCGGCAGTCAAGGCAACTGGGTGATGGGGTTTCAGCTTTGTGTTCTTGTGTGATGAAACGTTTCTTCTTTGAGGTCCAGTACGGCTATCGAGAGCTCGTTGGATTCGAAAGGGTTGCTGGAGGCTGATTGAGGGCGGCGCGAGAGCCAATGGCCGGCCTGCGACTGTAGAATCGAGTGTAAGTCAACTTTGAAGTCAAATCGGGGGGTGTTTACTCACACTTTGCCAATTGTAATCGAGCCATCTTAAAGAATCTATTAGTCAAAGATGAAAGCAATAGCGAACTTTTAAGAAGCAGAAAAGGTAGAAAAAAGTGGCATATGGTTATATACCTTAACCTGCACATGGGCTCCATGTCATCGGGAAATAACCACATAGCTCCACTTATTCCATGTCCAGCCTCGGGAAATTCACACATCACCAACTTGGACCTCTTTTCATCTCATACCTTACCAGAACAGAGAATGGCAGCCCCATACCAGACACCAAAATGTCCGATCTGCCATAAGTCTGTGGTAGCCCTTCAAAATGAGTGCCCTTTTTGTCAGAAATCTTTCGGCCGGGCAGATATTACTCGTCGACATGCCCGATCTTGTCCAGCCCGAAGAGGCCGTCCTCTACCACCACAAGCCAGACGTGGTAGAAAACTTCGAGCTTGCGATAACTGCTCGCGAGTAAAGGTTTCATGCAATGCAGAGTTTCCTTGTACGCGATGCTCTTCAAGGGCTCTTACCTGCACCTACAGCGCGCTATGCCATGACCCTTCGCATCGACCTACCACCAAAATGGCCAATGAGCCTCCAAAAGATGAGCGCCTAGGCTTGTCCTTTCTTCTCCAAGCCAGTGATCCGAGCCATACTTCTATGGATGTCACAGTAGCTACAGAGCCTGAGAGAATCTCGGAAGCGCCGGCTTGGAATCATCGAGCACCAGAGGCGACTGATTGGATTTCGGGTACGGTGGACCCAAGGTTCCTCCTCTTGAATCTATCAGATATGCTCCTGGATGAGCCTCAAGATTGTCAAGAGATGGGACATGATTTTTTCCAATTCTCCAGCACTTTCAACACTCCCGCCACCTCAGTCGATACTCTCACATCACGAGTGGCTTCCCTGACAGGCATTCTTCAGGATTTGACCCTCAACAGGCCTCATCTAAAAGATGGGCTGGATCAAAGCTACCAAAACGGCTTCTTTGCTACCGCACATTTTCATAACGCCCTTATGATCTTCTTCCGTCGAAGATACTACCACAAACTCCCGATACACTGGCCGACTTTTGATCCCGACAAAATCGCACTCCACCTATTCCTGGCTGTTATTTTGACCGGAACTGCTTATCTGCAATATCTTGAACATTCTTCTGGGTCCTTTCTCACCGAATCACTACTTGAACTCTCTGAAAAGTATATCTTCAAGGAACTCAAGCAATTGACAAATCAAGATATCACCCCGGTCACGTCAAGCCATATGCTCGAGATATGCCAAGCCGCAGTCCTAATGAACAGTCTCGAGGGCAGCGCAAATCACATCGAAGCTCGCCGAAGGATTTCAAGCAAGCGGATACCAACGCTTGTTGCATCATTGAGAAAGTCAGGCATGATAGGTCTCAAGCATCAGTCACAGCCGCTTGAGATTACCTGGGAGAGCTTCATCCATCGAGAGACATGTATCAGAGTGGTATCATGGACCTTCGTCAACGACTCACTAATGACACTGTTCTGCAACAATCCGCCCACCATGGCCGTGAAGGAAATGACTGGACATTTTCCCTGCCACAGCGAATTATGGGAAGCAGATTCAAACATTGCTTTTCAAAAGCGAGCACAACAGGACCTATTGAGGCCTTACCCATCAAGTTACAATGAAGCCATGGAAGGGTTGCTCGCTGAGGAATGGACTTTTTCGACAAGAGAGTCCTTTAGACGGTTAAACACATCCGATCTCTTCCTCCTCACTCTAGGTACAGATAACTCTGCAAGAATCAGTCAGAGAACCAATATGCTAATTTTCGTTTCTGCAAAGCCTTTCAGTCCAACGTCTTTCACTGTCGCATGTCGGTGATATCCCCCGATTATAATTTGCTCTTGCTGCGCGCCCTAGATAGATGGAACTCTCTCTGGACTGGTGCTTTTGCGCGGATATCTGCAGATGAGAAGAGCTGGCTTGGTATCGCAAGACATACACCTGAGGTTGCAGCCTTGTCGAGAAAGATAGTAGAGCTTAGTGGGACTGGGGAAGCAAAGAGCTCGGCTTATATGCAGTGCGTCGCTACTTATGATACCGCCATCTTCCATGAATTTGTCCAGACTTATGGGCAGGAAGTTACTGCAGCTGCAAAGGATTAAAGATGCTTAAATACTATATTGCAGCACGCGAGAGAGGTTACTGGGTGTTCGTCACGGATAAGATACACCCATACAGTCTACAACGAGATAAAGAATCGAAGGACTCGAGCTGGTCCTTGCAAATTCATTTGGCCAACCCAATGCTGGGAGGTCCGGATTAGTCAGGAGTCCATAATCAACAGGAGGCCTCACCATTTTAACTTTGACTATTTTGCCTTACTATAGCGTGACAATATAGACTAAAGGATCCAAAGCTGATAGGAGAGGCAAATCAGTGACGCTATATCCGCCCAGTTACCGTGCCAAGTGCTCGGCGAAGCATGGGTGCCTGATTTTGGTTGAAGGCTAAAACCAACCCGTGCTTCTAGAAGGCTGCAAGCAGTGCTGCAGTACCAATAGCACAGCCTCAAAGGCTGGTGACAATCTTGATGTGTCACTCTGGCATTTCGGTGCGGGGCGGTGGCTATGGCGGAGATGCACTGAGAGGGGAATATCGAACGTTTCCGAGGCAGCCAAGCTTGTTAGTTCATGAGGCAGACATATTCGGAGACTTCCAGATTGTGTATACCACGTGGTGATCAATATGTACAGCCACATCTCCAAGTTTTGGATTCTGCAGTACTCTACTCTGTTGCTGTCCCGACTTTGAACCATTTCCATCAGTGAGATATGTGAGCATATTGGATCCATTTCTGGGTCAACGGCGTATTCTCACTCAGCTGGCCTTTAGCTAGAGCTCGGACCTGTCCCAGCTACAGTAAGATGGTCAAAGGGGACTTTGGGCGTATTTGGTCGTTTAATGACCTAAAAAGTGCTAGGGATGGAGAAGGAATGATTTTGCAAGCTCGAGTGAGTCTGCCTGGGTGACAGCCTTACTCCACACTAGACAGGGATACCACCAATCAAAACAGCTATTGCGTGCATGCTGCTTCGCTGCAAGCTTAAGAGCGACAAGCTTATCATACGCCACGCCAAGCTAAGGGTCTTTTTGTCGCAGACCCACGAATGTCGAACTCGGGCCAATTGGTGGTGATATTTCCTGGAATTGAACAGTTTTGTTGATCCTTTCAATTGAACAATTATCTAGTGGGTTTCAGCGTAGGATGTGATTTTATGTTAATTGAATGTAACTCTAAGGCTGAGTCGGGCCTGGACCCCGGGCCAAATCGCAGCCAGCATCCAATAAACGCTGTCTCATGACAATCATGATATGGGCCCTGGTACAGCATCTCAGTAGAGTAAACACAAGAGGTATGGCCATCAGTCTAAGCCTCAATGATAAACAGTTTGTGGGCTGCTTGTTCACATGATCCAAAACAAACCCAGATGCCAAAGTCAAAGCACCTTTTCGGCTGGGGCTAATTTGTGTTCGGGCGGTAAGAAATTGGCTTCTTTCAGCTCGTCAGCCTCTAAGAACGCCCCGAGACCAACCGTAGTTACTAGGTAAATATAAGGACACAATGCCCGCGTTCCCTTGGCAGCATCTATCTGCACCTTGAATTCAATTTCCTGCTGACCAAGGTAAACCGAATTACCAAAACCGGCCACTGTCCTACACTGAGTGACCTCATTGACAGCTCAGCCAAGACCTCGCTCGGCCTTGTTGTTAGCGGTCGATCTTCTAATCCTTCTGGAAACCAGCGACATCATCACTTTTTTACCTTATTCGCCCCCTGGACATCATCATACACCGAACCCCGTGATCTTCTGACCCCATCGCCTCGTCACAGCCTGTGCATTGATCCTCACTACTGTATACGCCTTGTGGATCCTTTGTCCCAAGATCCCCGTCATCCATTCTCACCCATCCTCGATTCGGGTATTAAATCTTGGAACTGCCCACTTTGACCAATCCGTCAAATTATCCCTAAACTCACGACTTTTTTTGTTTGGCATTTTGAATTTGAAACCTATCGTCAATTGTTTGACTCTGCTTTCTATTCACTCTCAACTTTTTTTGTTTTAACGACACGCGCCACGTCTGCGACCCTTCGTCATATCAAGACCACGACCCCTGGCCCAAAATGAGACCCGATCTCGCAGTCGTATTATTTACGCTATTCACCTCAGCGGCCGCGTCGGCCATTGATGGTCCCCGTCACATCAAGCGCATCGAGTCTGAACCCAGCGCCGACGAGCACGAGCTTTACAAGCGTCGTGGCGGCGGCGGTGGTGGAGGACGCGGTGGTGGTGGCGGTAGCAGTAGCGGAGGTGGTAGATCCGGTGGAAGCTCTAGTGGAAGCTCTGGTAGCAGAGGTGGGAGCTCCTCCTCAAGTGGAAGCGGAAGCAGTCGCAGCGGTAGCAGCGGCAGTGGAAGCAGTCGATCTGGTAGTTCAAGAGGCTCATCATCACGTCCAGGTTCAAGCGGCTCATCCGGCAGCCGAGGCGGTTCCGGCGCCCGAGGCACCGGTCCCCAGCCCAACTTCGCCGGCGGTCGATACTATCCCGGCGGAGCAGCAACTCCCTACAGGTCCGGCGGCCGAAGCCCCGGTGCCAGCATCCTTCCCTTCGTCCTAATCGGCGGCGCGCTCGCCTTCTGGCCCGGCGTGTGGCTCTACGGCGCCTACATGTACCCTTACCACAACACTTACCACTTCCACAACGAGACGAGCGACGAAGACGAAGAGCGCGATGTTCTTTGCGGTTGCGCGAAATACCAGCAATGCGCTTGCGATGACAACAACAGCACGGAATACTACGATCAACTCATTGGAAATGGTAGCTACGAGGCTCTCAACAAGTCGATTGTCGATGTTGCCAAGGTTAATGGCACATGGACCATCCTCATCAACGGAACCCTCCCCAACGGCACTGCTCTTCCCGACGACGATGACGACAGTGATGACAGCAACAGCTCAGACAATGCCGGTGCTGGTCTGAGGACTATGGCTGAGGCTCTGGGCTGGTGGCCCGCCGTTGCTGCAGTCATGGCGGCCGTCTTCGTGGCCTAAGCCTTGGCTTTCATCATATCTTGTGTGTATTCTTTCTTGTATCTATGCTTACGACTCGTTTACGACTTCTTGGGGATGATCAGCCGGCTGCAAAGCTAGCTGAGACTAATGAGTTTATGGGTTCTACGGCGTTATTAATTGCGGCGTTGATACCCTTTCGATTGGGTGGATTCTGTGTTTCTTATTTCATGTAGAGGGAGGCTTCATTGCGCGCAAAATTGCCATGGCTTATTTTATCAAGAAGCTTTTGGATTATCTACCATACGTTACTACTGGTTCCTTGTTTTCAAGACTTCGGTTTAGAAATATACTAGGATCAAGCTTTTTCTCCCGCATTAACTCCAAGTCATCATTCAGTGTCGACGTGTAATGTACGAAACTTGTGACTCAATGCGACCTGAATTACTCTGACGTTTGACCATATCACAAACACACATGGAGGGGTGTCAATGTCAAGGCATACTCCAATGAGCTGCCTTTCCTGGCACAGTCTTCGTGCAAAGATGCGGCCCAAGCCAACTAGTGCATTGATGAGCGTTTCTATGGTGCCACGATGTTTTTTTGTGAAGCCATAGAAGTGTTGCTCTAATACAGGTGTTTAGAACAAAGTTGGGGGCCAAAAACTACTGTAGTTTGTGTTATGCAATGTTGGACATCGCAATGCTTCCCTGTCTTGATGCTCCCAATCAGGAATTCGCCGAATCAGTGCGTCATTTGGCATGCTTTCAGGTTCCTGCCAGATTAAGATCGTGTTATTTCTGTTAGAATTCCTGAGCTTCATTGCGATAGCTCATCCTCGTTCAGGGACGTTCAGTTGATCCTCAATTTGTCGCGTCCCTGGCACAAGGGCAGATGTGCATCCAAGGTAGAGTCTACCATGCTATATCCAGTCCACCAAATGCAATTCCAAGGCAACTCGTAGGCCGTAAAAGCAGAGACTTGGGAAGTTTTGGTACTCAAATAGTGTAGCATGATGTACGATGGACCAGACTTGAGAAATGGTAAATACGGGAAAGACTACTCTGGCGCTGGGCCCTACAGGCTCAGTCATGAGACAGGTATCTCGTTTCATCCCAGTTTCATTCAAGTTTGGCCAGATATGGTACTGAGAATAGCTAGTGTGAAGGGAGATGTCTTTCACAAACACAAAGACTATGCTTTTTCAGAATACATCGCAGGACATGCTCTCTTTTTTTTCCCCTTTCATAACATTCAGGAACGAAAGGATGCTTGGGGTTCTTTCAGTGTTGTGCAGAGTCAGTCATGTGTCGGGCATGTGGCAGTTACCCGGGACCCTTTGAAGATGAGTCTTGGCAACGGAAACCCATCTCGATCATAGTAGAACAAACGTATTTAATACCTAGTTCTTATTAATATATATCCAAGTAGGAAAGTGCGAGAATTAAGCTAAACCTGTCACGTCTCTGCGTAAGTCTTCTGTGTCAATCTGAAAGCTTGATTAGGCGTGGGACTCCATTCATAACCCGACAGGTATGCCATTCACAATATGAGCTGAAGTAGGTCTGGAAAGTAACTCACCCTTATCTCAGACTATCACACAATCTTTGTTACCGTACCTATCCTAATTCATCAGATCGTTAGGCAATGAATCATTACATCCCATGTTATTATAAAACCACGGGCCAACTCCACAACAAACTCACTGATTACAATACACTTGATCATCCATTTGTCTGATTCAACAACCAAGAAGTTTCATCTATCATCTGATCATATCTCTCATCTACTCTCAACATTATGTGCAGATAACCAAGCCTCACAGTCGCATCTACGAACAACATACGCACTAGGTTCAAATCGAGGCCACATATGGGTTTCATATAGCACATCATGCAAGTCAAGTCCAACACAGCTTGAAAGAGTATATAAATATCGAGAAAACAGCGATTCAACCCAAGAAACACCAAGGTTAGTAAGCTGTAGCCGTTACACGATGATTCCTTGTCGCGACATTGGTGTTGAGGTGGAGAAGCGCCACTCAAACGCTGCCCCCACCTCGAATTAGTTGCACGGACCGTTCTGCTTTCTTCCATCCTGTCCTCCGCGTTGATTGGCTGACTAACCACTCTTTCTCAGGCTGCCGGGCGTCTCTCCCGAATTCGAACGCAACCGTGATCAACTCAACACGACAACCTCCATTCACGACGACTTCTACACGCCGCTCACGAGCCGCCGACCGACGCGCGGTCACGACAAACGCGAGAAAACTATGGTATAAGCATCATCAATCTGCCGCCGCTCCAAAGCGATCGAGACGGGAGATTGCGACACCGTGATCATGGCTGAGGAGAACGAATTCTCGTCCCTTGACGAGACTACCTGGAAGGCTCAGGACGCCGCCGACGACCGCGAAATCGCCCGATTGTTAGAACAGAGTCAAGAAGGCGGTAACGGCGGTGGTCTTAAGCTTGATGATACACCTTTCGACCAAACCGGCAAAGCTGACGACGCCGAAGACTTCGAAGACATCAGCGATGATGATCTACCTGATGAGGAGCCCAGCGCTGGTGTCTCCATGGAGATGCCTGGCCTGACAGATGATGGTGGAACTAGCAACGACGCAGACGATCTGTTTGGAGAGGGACCATCATCACCCGATCCAATTCTTGGTCCTTCCTCCCCCGCGCCTCACGTTCGCGATGCCGACACTGGCGACGACACTCAACCGATCGATGCGAGTTTAAGCTTTCCTGGAATCAACTTCGACCCCGAACCCCATCTCGACGGTGCCAATCAAGACCCCGATATCCCCGCCCCCGCCGAAACCGTCGAAGATCTCCTCAAGGCTACATGGCCTGCTTACAAAAAAGGACATATTCTGACGTGGAGCGAACTTCTCCCGGCCAAGAAGGCCACTTGGAAGGAGAAGAAGCCCGCCAAAAAGCCAAAACAACTCGTCACAAGCAAGCTCACACTTGACCTCGCTCCTGACCAAGAGAAACTCTTTCGCATCCCTGGCACTGCAACCATCACCCGCAAGGCCAGGCAGGGCGAAGAGAGGGGCTTAGTGTATTGTGGCCAAGACCAAGAGAACCAAGCCGAAGACAACGTTCAGTTCGATTTTGATCAAGATTCCGACTCCGAAACAGTAGCTGGCTTTAGCCTGCGCGACATCGAGCTTGCTTGTGAAGACTGGGGTGCCCACATCACCACCGTGGAAGCTGATTTCAAGGCCCGACAATCTGCAGAGCAGGAACAACAACAAGCGCGGAAACGCGTGTTCGAGGAGCAAGATGACGAATGGGATGCTGAGTTTTTGATGGACCTTGGCGATGATGCCCCGTCACGACCAAAGAAACACAAGACATTCAATCTTGGCCTACCTGAGATTCCCCGATACGCGGCTCCTTCGTTCGACAACTTTGAAGATACAACACGCAGAGGCGCTAAGCGAGTCCAACTGGATATGAGCGACCCCTACCTCCTTATCGAAACACAAGAACTCCAAAGAAACGCAAAGCGACCCCGCACAGACAACAAACTGAAGCGCATGGCGAACGGCAATTTGGGTCGGGATGTCTCTAACCGATTCAATATCTCCAACGACGAAGCATACGAGGCATTGAAGGAAAATCACCAAAGCAAAGTCCGCGCCACCCTGGGCAACATTTCCGTCGAGCACAGTATGCCTGCTATCAAGCTCTCATGGCCGTACTACAAAGTTAAGCTTGGTGGCACGACTGATGAGTACCATCGCCCTCGCTTCAGGTATAAGAAGTTTGCTGGCCACCTCATCAAGTTTGATAAACCCGCGCATCATAAGCGGAAGATGATGAAGGGCAAAGCGCATGAAGTGTTCCTGAGGTCCAAGGATTTGAGTATCAGCGATAACTCCACTGCCGTCCTCTACGAATACTGCGAGCAGCGCCCACGAGTGCTCAGCAGCTTTGGTATGGGTAACCGTCTCATCAATTATTACCGCCGAAAGGACACTAGCGAGGACGAACAATTACCCAAACAAGACCTTGGCGAGTATCGCATGCTTCTCCCTGAGGATCGGTCACCCTTCTCCCTTTTTGGTACTGTCGACCCTGGAGAGACGGTACCAACATTACACAACGAGATGTACCGCGCTCCTGTTTTCAAGCATAACCCACGAGGCAGCGATTTCCTGGTCGTGCGCAGCACCACAGGAGAGAATGGCTCAAAGTGGTATATGCACAAGATCGACCATCTTTACGTCGTCGGACAACAATTCCCTTCGGTCGAAGTTCCGGGGCCACACAGCCGTAAAGTCACGAATGCTTCGAAGAACAGGATGAAGATGCTCGCTTTTCGCATGATAAGACATAGCGATACCGACAATTGTCAACTGTCTGACATTACCAAGCACATCGCTGATTCCACTGACACGCAAAACCGTCAGAAGCTGAAAGAATTTCTTCAGTACGACAGAGAGAGCGGTGAGAAGGGCATGTGGCGATTGAAGCCTGGAGAAATATTACCGGACGAGAGTGCAATCCGCTCCATGATCAAACCCGAGGAAGTTTGTCTCCTTGATGCCATGCAGCTTGGTATCAAGGAACTGGAAGATGCCGGATATGACCCTCGAAATGCCTCTCTTGATGAAGACGTTCAAAACAACGACGCGGAAGGGGAGGATGAAGACGTCGATGACGAAGGCAGCAAAGTGGCCAAGGGGGCAGCTGCTAAAAAGAAAGAGGAGAAGCAAGAAGAAACTCTTGCTGACAAGATGGCGCCATGGAAGACGACAAAGGCTTTTATTGATGCCTGCGCTCAGAAAGCCATGCTCCAGCTTCATGGTGAAGGAGACCCGACAGGTCACGGTCTTGGTTTCTCCTTCATCCGGACCTCCATGAAGGGTGGATATATCGAGGCAGTTCAGGGGCCTCTTGCTACGTCTGCAGATGCGATGGAGCGTGAAAAGCGAGCTAATGGTGGCCACGCCTACAACGTCAAGAAGCAGCAAGCAATGTACGAGGAAGGCATTCGAGAAATTTGGGAGAAGCAGAAGACTACCCTTTCAGATGGCCAAGAACACGACGACAAAGACGTCGCAGTAACAGAAGATGAAGACGACAGATTCAACGTTCAGTCGGCCATGACTCCGGCCGTGTTTGACGACGGTACTAGCCAAATTAGTGGTTTGACTTCCGCAAGTCGACAGCAACGACGTGCTATTCGCATCACCCGAGACGTTCGAATGCCCGATGGCAGTATCCAGAGCCGAGTCGAAGTCGTACACGATCCGGTTGTGATTTCGCAGTATATGAAACGAAGAACGGAGGCGGACCTTGAAATGAGAGAGTACGTTCACCCACCCTACTCAACCCAAGCAGTCCAGAAATCACGAAGCAAGAGGGTTGTGCCGAGAAAACCCAGACGAACATACGGTGTCGGCACCCCTGGCTTAAGGAAGGACGTTGTTGGATTGGAGTTCAGAGCACCGGCTTACGTATATCTTTCAACAGCATCTACAGCTCGCGCCCTACAGGCAATGCCGACCACGACCGTCTTGCAGGCATTAGGTATGTTTCACTCTATTGACATAGTGATGGTTCACACTAACAGTAATGCAGAATCAAGAAGGAGCTTGAACGACTCGAAAAGAACAAGGCCCGACGACAAGCTCGAGAACAGCAGAAAGAGCTGCACCAAAAAGCTAGCACAGGAGACGCCGGGTCACCCAGTGTCAATGGCGATAAAGTCCCCACTGGCACAACCCGCAAGTGTGCCAATTGTGGCCAGGTCGGTCACATCAAGACCAACAAGAAGTATGACTCCCCCTTCTACACAATTACTTCCCTTTGTTTCCCCCCCTCCCATGCCGTCGTTTGATTGGTCTGGCCTTGCAGAAGGAGAAAAGACAAAACGAGGAAGAGTGCGAAAGTCTCGCCTGCAAGTCCTGATGGAGAAGTGCGACAAGGATACGCGCAAACTCGCCGACACCAAAGCTCGAGCGGACAAGGCAGCCGCTCGACAAGACGAAAAAGCGCAACGAGCAGCAAAGAGACTGCAAGAGCTCCGGCGCCGTGCTGATGAGGCCAAGCGGCTACAGGAAGAAAAAGCAGCAGAAGCCAAGCGGCTTCAAGATGAAAGAGCTGCCGACAAAAAGGTCAAGGAAGCACTACAGCAGGACGCTCGAAAAAAGAAGGCCAGCGAACAAGCAGAGAAGGTCCGCGAACAACAACAAGAACGCGATCGCCGCGAACATAAACGCATACAACGTGAACGCATGAGGCCCAAATGGCGTTATGGGGGTCACTGGCGCTGATGCAGCGACCACTGCAAACACCTCATTTCCTTTGTACTTGAGATGTCTATTCGAAACCTTTTACTAACTTGTGGCTCAAGGTTATGCCCACTGCTTAACGGTACGATGAAAGCGGACAACGGCGCTGCCGAGCATGGAGGCTTTGGTAACTACAATGCTCCGGCAGGCACGGCTGGATCGCCAAGTTGAGGCGGTCACTTCTGATCTTGATATGTGAGCTTGATCACGAACGAGCGAAAATGAAGACGTCAGCTCCTTGTTGTCCTGGCCGGGGGGCAATGGCTGACCATTGAGGAGGGAAGAAAAGGCGGCATCATTCTATTATTCTTGGTTTTGTGTTACTTGGAAGGGGTTTGCGGAAGAGCACCAGCGGCGCGCTACGAAAGTGATAACACGGCATACACACTGCCGACAACAAAGGTCGAAGGCATTGGAATGGAGTTGGGGAAGATTTGTTGCTTCAGGGAAAAGAGCCGACATGGCCACGGCAATGGCATTGCATTTACTACGAGACTGCGACGTCAGTTATCTATTTTGACATTAACAATATCCTCAGCGATCATCTTTGTTCCTATTTGGTCTGCCAAACTTCATGATAGCGGAGATGCCCAACATCCGTCTAGCTGAGAGGCCTATACGAAGGGAGGTTGGCTACTCCAGCAACGAGAGATAACTGAGGCTGCGCTCTTCAGATTGATATGACGTGATATGGTCTGAGAAAAAGACACAGCTTCAAACGCGGTGAAGATATCAAATACGTAGCCAACTTGTTGTGGTGGTGCAACTAGACGAGAGTCGACCTCTCATCTCTTAGAAGCGGACAAAGTGTGAAATGCCGATTAGCCCCCATTTCGCAGCCCCGCTAAAAGGCTGGTGGAATAACGGGTTAATTGGCCCAAATGGGACATGGGGCTGCATGCATGACTTGAACTAGGCATGAGGCTGCTATGCATAATTGTATTTTTAGAATATGGAAAACGACGGGTCGGGTTTTTGGGACTGGGTCCGGATATGTTTATGGGTGAGCGGGCACAAGCCTCAAGGAGAGTAAGTTAGACAAGAGACATGGTGATAGATGCCCGATTACCATGGATTCCTTCGCGTCAAGACGAGTCTATCGTGATATTCGTCTAGCTCGTAAAGGCAATTTATGTCAGATATCAGTCAGATTCAAGAGTGAGACTCAGATTTAGAACGCAGGAACAAACCCCTAATACACATAGACTCCACGAGCATGGATGATATAAACGCAGGGGCACGATGTGTGCTTTTTCCGCAAATGCTCAAAGATGCAGCAAGGCATGGTTGAATACGAAAGTCGTTGCAGCGGAAAGGGTGGGAACAAAGGAGGCTCAGCTCAAGATGCGGGAACTTGGGAAGCGAGATCCGGATGGTGCCTTTAGCCTTGATTGCTCTAGTCGCTGATTGAGACAAGGGGAGGAGAATTGACTGATGTGTTGTGTTGTGTTGTTTCCGTGAACTCGAGCCAGGATATGGTCTGGGCTTTGGAGTTTCAGATGGGCCGAGGATAGTCGAGTGTTTTGTGAAAGAGGCCTCGCTATTGAAGCTGGTTATGAGAGGAAAGCTTGGACTATGATATATGGAATAAGCATGAAAGGTGAAAGAGCATCATAGCTAACACTGGAGTCCTGATGAACCATCGTCTAACCGAGCACTGTTCCAGTCTTCCCCTGCCCTGTTCTTCCGCCAAGAGAATTGCCCGGGGCCGCCATAATGCCTGATTACGATTCCCTTACATGTGAGGAAACGTGGTACGAAACAAAGATATCCCATGGATGTCAAGTCAAGTCAAGTCAAGTCAATGATGATATCCCCTAAAAGCCGGTGGTTGGACAATGCAATGCACCATCATCAGCTGTCTCCTAAACGTTGGCGCCTCTTTTAGGGGACTCAGAAGGGCCCGGCCCTTGCCTTGAGTGCCGTGGCTCAGGCCCACCAGCATCCACCTCGTCGGTGAGCCCCGTCGAGGCTGTCCACTCACAGTCGCCTTAGCTAAGCAGCGAGTTTTTCCCGCGCGTTCCATGCTGCCTTCTTTTTTTCCCTCCCCTTCTCCATCCCGCACGAGTGAACACGATCCGTCTATTATTAGAAGCCATCCCAACCACAGACGCCAGATTCAGCCCCATCGACGTCTATCGATCGACCTTGACTATTATTAACAGTGATTGCATCGCATTCTATCATTCGTCCCCTCACTCGCGACTCAAGCGCAAGCGCAACATCAAGCGCCAAAAACCGTTCACTCTTCACTCTACGGATACGTTGCATAGCATCGCGTCGCGCAACGGTTTTTTTGACTCTGACATACTGCGCAAACCAAGAATCATAGTGCCCTCTATCTCTCTATCGCAACGGCCACTCGTGAAAAAAGAATCTCATGATATACGCGACTCGCATGCCTGCGTCACTTATCCTCCCTCTCCCACAGAACCCTCTTCCATCCTGCTCCCCTCAGGGCTAAAAAGGGTACCACCAAAGCCAAGCTTAAAGAGATACCGTCGACGCGCTACTGCACAAAGTACCCCTCCACCAGTTGCCGGCCGCTAAGCTACAAAGGTCGCCAACGAGCTTGGGTCCTCTGAGTGAAGTCGGCTTGTCCCCAGCTCCAAGCAAAGCAGAGCAGACAAGGACCTTCGCTTCCCTTCGTCAAATCCTCTCCCGCTCCCACACTCTTTGTCTTTTAAACTATCCTCTACGGCCACCGCGACAGCCGCCTCCGTCATCTTACCCTTTTTATTTCCTCTCCTCTTCGGCTTTATCCATCGAGCTCTTGATTCTTTCTTTGGTCGATCTTTTCCGTTCTTTTGAAGCGTCCTTCGATAGCATCCACTTTACCACGCCGTTAACATCCTTTGTTCTCGCTTACGACTACGACCGCAACCGCGCCTCGACCTGACTTGACCTGGCACTTACCATTCACCTTCTCAAGCTTTAACTCGTCGACTCCTTTTCTTTGCGATTATTTGCGCGACCCGTTCCAAATACCCCACCTAACTCCGTAACTGGCGTCCCGGACGGTTATTCCATCATCTCTCCGGTCGCGACCGTTTAGCTGCCCCGCGTGAAAACGCGACGCACTTTCTCCAACTTAAGACGCACAACCGTTCAACATGGGACGAAGAAAGATTGAAATCAAGGCGATCAAGGATGACAGAAATCGTTCTGTGTAAGTAACTCCCATGGACTGTCGCAACACTCAAGCTCGTGGTGTTTTGGAGCTTCCCCGCTGACTGGCGCAAATAGCACATTCTTGAAGCGAAAGGGCGGCCTGTTCAAGAAGGCTCACGAGCTCTCCGTCCTTTGCTCCGTCGATGTCGCCGTCTTCATCTTTGGTAACAACAAGAAGCTCTACGAATACTCGTCGGCAGATATGCGAGAGCTCATCCACCGATACCAATACGTGAGTCGAGCCTCCACTCGTAGCGCTGTCGCATCGCCAAGGCATCCCAAGCGGCGATTGCAACTACGGCGCGTTTTGGAATAGCAAGCTGACAGACAATAGCACGGCGGTCCGAGTGAACACAAAGGTCCATCCGATTTCAATGGCGGCAACGATGACGATGAGGAGGAGGAAGGCGATGGTACTCCGCCTCATGGTCCCGAAGTTGTCGAGAATCAGATGATGCCTCCCCATCCGTATGGACAGCATCAACCTCCGTTCCCTCAGATTCGACATCATACACCCTCGGCATCACCACCCATCGGCAATGGCGGTCCCTTCCAAGCGCATCCCGGGCATCCTATCCAGCGACAACATACCCCACAACCGTCGATAGGCTCACGACCGGCATCTCGAAACGACATGCGCCGAATGGGTCCCGGCATGGTCCAGCCTCCGCCTCCTCCCGGTCCTCCACATCCCGGAATGAACTACATGCCTAACCCTCCGCTTTACAACTCGCCTCATCCTCCTCCCGGTCTGATACCTCAACATGGTCCCCATCCTCAATATGCCTATCACCAACAACCTCCTCCGATGCAGCAGCAAGCACCGTATATGGATGACCGCAGATCCCCGATGCCTTCGCCGATGCCTCCCGCTTACACTTCGCAACCGCCGTCACAAGGAATCCAGGCTCCAGCACGCCCAACGCCATCACCACAGCCAGGCCATCAGCATCTCACTCCGAACTTGTCGCAAATGTCACCGCCTCCGCCCCAGCCTGAACGTCGCCTCCAAGATCCGCCGCCGCCGCCTCCTGTGGAACCTAAGACTGAACCACAAGAGCGCCCTCAACCGCCTTTATTGAATACGGATTCGGCTATCAAGAAGCTACCCCAAAGGAAATCTCACAGCATCTTTACCCCCATTGAGGAAAACCGGTCCATCTTGTCTCAGCATCTCGCATCTTTTACATCTGAATCTGTCAAGTCAGAGTCCGCCGCTGCTGCTGCGGCCGCAAATGCCGCCAACGCCGCCAACCGTTCGCAGTCGGTAGATGTGGCTGCGCTGAATCGGGCCGCTGACGCGTCAAAGTCTCCTCATCTGCCACAGCGAGCCAGTACCCACGCTGATGAAAAGAGCCGAACTGTATCCTTATCCTCGATACCAGAGACCACTTTAACGCCGCCTTCGCGGTCAAATAGCACCAAGGTTGCCGGTGGTCCGGGCGGCGCTCGGCCTCGTGGCCCACGCTTAACGGTGCAGATCCCGGATGGCGGATCAGAAGGCGGCGGCAGCGCGCGAACGGCAGAGTCAAACTCGCCGCGAAATGCTGCTGAGACTACCACACAGGCGCCTCAACGCCACAACTCACAGTCGTCGCTCGTGCTTCCTCCTCCCTCTCCTTCTGCTTCTGCAATATTGTCCGCGGGTGCTACTGGCCCGCCGAACCCCTTCGCCCGGCCACCTCCTCAGCAGAATGTGAATGGTGATACTCCTGTCTCTGCCTTGCCATCACGTTTCTTGACAAATGAACTTCTGCCGAGTCCAAGTAGCTTCTACCCTGACTGGAATTTCCGGGGAGGTGACAGTAACACCCTGCCAAGTCCGCTAAATTTTGCGACTCCAATTGTCGGCTCGGGGCCTAGCTTTTTGAGGGATGACAACATGAATACGACACCCAATGCAAATTCCAACGCATCTAGAGACCCTACTTCTAATGCCAATGGGAGCTCGACTCAAAATCTGAATGTCGGCGCAGGCAATCCTACTGCGATAAAACGAAAGACTCCTGAGATAGGCGCCACAGCCCAGAGCGAGGCTGCAGAAGAGTCGTCAGAAGCGAAGAGGGTGAGGGTTGAATGATGAACCTCCGTTCTTTGACTATGTACCCTCACACAAAAGTGCTTTCCGCTATACGCTCCAATCGGCAGGGCATCATGGGCTGGCCTTTGCATGCCAGTCAATGGAACATCATCAGGTACCAGCCATTGTGCCTACTCACGGCCTTTCAGTCTCTTGTTCTTTCTTTGACCTTCAATTCTTATACCTGGGCTCGTAGCCCTTTTTTATCTCTGGGGGTTGTTTTGCTACCAATATGTTTGGGATTGACAATGTTCCAAAGCATATTGCATGACGAAAAGATGGTGGGTATTTGTCGCGTTGTTTGTATTGACTGTTGTCATAATTGTTTCGATCAAGGAATGGTGTTATTATTGGGAGTTTGAATAGATGATACCGGCGACGTAAATATATTGTTCTTATCAATATACTGAATGAAAATGAAGTTGAAACGTGGTGATGTCTTTGGATCTAACGTATATTATATCTCAGTGCGATCAACTCGGCCGCACAGCTACGCAGCAGTACGCCTCAGCACCCTTACCTCGTGCCCCAGTGTCTACCCATAGCCCAATGCTTAAACAAAATGTGAAATCATTACTCTATCATTATTCGTGTATCTTGTAACCATCAAACAGTATCACCTCTGGGCGTAATTTAGAACTCCCTTGAGAATCCACTGTATCTTGAGTTAGCATCTCCTCTGTCATAGACCAAGATCGACTTACCAGCTCTCCGTTACCAACCTGACTAGCCACCCGGTCAACCTCAACCTCATCCGGCATCACAACCTTCCGACCCTCCTTCTCAACCCACCAGACCTCCTTCCCTCCCACCGTCTTGACCTTCTCGTCCTTCCCCCATGGGCTCGAAGGCACAAGATGCGCCTCCACGAACCGTCGCAGATTCGCATTTGCGCGATCCTGTCCCCCGTCGCCCTCGTACGCATCAGCGCCAAGCTTATCGTAGTCGGCGGGTTGCTCCCATGGTTTGCGCGGGAGGGCATCAACAGCTGAGTTTAGCGGCGCGAGGACGGTGGTGTTTGTGGTGAGGTCGGAGAGACGGTCGTCGGTAGAGGGCTGCATGCGCGCAAAGGATGAAAAGGACGTGAGCCCGCGGTTGGTGCCGATAATGTCGGCGAGGGCGACCGAGGGTTGGACGGAGGGGTTGTCGGAGGAGGGCATGATGGGGAGGTGGCCGTGAAGAGGTGGTAGCGGAGCTTTCTTTGGGAGAGGGGCTTGTTGGTTTTCGCGGAGGGGGACTTGCGAGGAGGATGTGAGGCTGAATAGGGCTGTTAGGACGACGAGAGGTTTCATGGTGGTGGATTTGATGGTGATGTAGAGTGGTGGAGTTGAGTGAGAAGTACGTCATGAGGGGATTTGCGATGAAGGGTGGGTAACGTGATTGGTCACGGGACGGCCTTTGACTTCACTTACATCGCCCGGTGATCATTCTAAACCTCAAACAAAGCGTGATATGGAAAAGAATAAACTAATGGAGTACTACGAATGATTCGCGACCAGCCTCATGTGAGTAATGTAAGATAGATAAATAAATAAATAAATAAACATCAAAACAGAGTCTATCCAGAATTTAACAATACCAACCAAATACACCGCCACGGTAGCTGATCCTATCTAGATTTTCTTTGGGTGTCTGCCTCTGTTAACCTAGTCTTGCAGTTCTGCTGCTACTTCAGATTGACCCTATTCCCTGTTGATGTAGTTGTAAGCTCTCCTCAGAAAAGACCTCCTTCGGTAGCCCATGCCTTTCTAGCGGTGTTCTCCGCGCTAATAGCCAAGTTTTCTTACTCCGACTCTGACAGATCCCCACGATCTTCAACTCCATAGTTATGATAGAATGGCGGCTTCGCAACATTACGCTGCCACAAAAACCATTTTTTGACGAAGTAGGGCAGCTGCTCTGTCCATAGATACTTGATGAACAAGCTCTTTGGTCTTGCATAGACACTTGCAAGATCCTCGAGATTTCGGCTGCTTGTCTCTTCGATCAGAAAGAAGACAAGTACGAATGCGATAACGTTCAGAACGGAAAAGACTCCGAGTGTGCCTCGAGTATGAAATGCAATGTGCATCTTGGGCAATAGGATTGACAAAAGTCCGGCAAAAAAGAGATTGGTGGTTATAGCGACTGAAGCGCCCTGGAAACAGTGTCAGGGGGTGATAAGCTACAAGAACGTAGGACTACTTACTGCTTCTCGGTGTGACGACGGGAAGCTCTCAGAAGCTAATGTGAACGGAATAGGACCTGATACTTCATGAGTTTTGATTCGTCTCCAACAAGGCTATCGCAATAGTCTTCTTACCTAGGCCGGGGGCATACGCAGCCACAAAACCTTTTCCCGGTCAGTAGGACCTCATGTCGGTATTTATAGAGAACTCACAATACACGAGCACCGTTCCCACAATATTCCGCGCTTCCGGGCTCTGGGGAGCCTTGTCACTATAAGCGACTGCTGCTGCCATAAGAAACAGACTCATCAGAGGGAGTGTGCTCAGCAACCACCGCCTGCGGCCCAACCAATCGATAGATCTTTCAGGTAGGTTAGTAAAACACCAAACTGTGCACTTTATTCATTTACCTCATGGCAAGTAGTCCAAATAGGAAGTTCACGGCACCTATTCCCGAGGTTCGTAATGAGGCTTATGGTTGACCTGAGCAGGGGAATACATACCGAATCCAACGCTATATGCTAGAGTTGTTCTTAGATTGTTGCTTGCTCCACTGAAAATCTTGTCTGTTAATTTGAGATACTTAGTTAGACATATCTTGCTATAAAGGCTGGTCTATCTTACTGGAGTAAAATGCGAAGACGTTCACTAGTAATGTTCAGTATATCTTTGAACAGACGAACTTCAACTTGACTTACCTCCACATAGCTGTTGAGCCAGAGACACTATACAAGTGCTGCATACCGCATTTCTTAGACTTCGAGCTCCGAAAAGGGTCGAGTACTGTTCCCAAGACAGCCCAAGAGATGCGAGCACTCGTCCCATGTACGTCAAACCATCGTGTTCCTTTTTCTTCTTACCCTTGGCTGCATTAGTGGCCTTTTCCTCCTTATTTTCTGTACCTTGAGGTCTACTTGGCCACCAGATAAGGATCAGATCGCGTAAAGCTTGGATCTAAATGTATCAACTTAGTCAATGGGACAAAGAGGCTGAGTCAACACTCAACTTACGCGATGACTTCGAATCTTCAACAGTATCTGAAATGCACGATCAATACTGAAGCCAGGGGTGTCATAGCGCATATAGTATCTTGGGCTTTCATAACACATGGAGACAGCAATAATCAAGAAGAACGCTGGAACTGCTGGTGCACCGAGTATGAGACGAAGCGCAAGTCGGGATTTGTCTGCGTTTTCCTCATCGAGATATCCCGTAGTAGCTGCGATGATCATGTTGACGACTGACCCGATGAGAATACCGCATGCAACCCTGTAGTGTTTAGAAGCGGTTCTTGTAAGCGTGGGATAATAACATACCAAAGCTGCCAGGCGAGTACAATCGATCCTCTCCAGAACCTGACAGCTGTCTCAGATGCCAGCACAGGTGCACTGACAGCCTTGATGCCCATCGCTAGGAGGTATTAGTCCAATGATACGCAGGAAATATGTCAACAGACACTTGAAGACGGGAATCTTACCGACACCAGCAATAATCCGAACGCAGAGCAACTGCAACCAAGTCTCTGCGAATGCAGAACCAAGAGAGCTTGCTATTATCAACATAGCAGAAACAGTGATTGCACCCCTACGACCCATGCATATGTTGATAGGCAGGGAGAGAGGAGCACCAAGCAAAGCTGCAGTGAAGTAAGGCATGGCGTTCATGGCCCCAGAGCTCCAAATCGTCTCGTCAGGGAGGCCTAGAGGGTTCAAGGTGTTATCTCCGCTCGGAGTTGCGTAGACGTCGCCTGCGTTGATGGATGCTTGAACATGGCCTTGTAAGAATGCCGCCAAGGACACTGTAGTAATGATAGAAAGCATTCCTCGTTGGGAGAACACGCTTTCGTTCTCTTCCTTGAGAGATTTGATTTCATCTGGACCTAGTCTCAGTGGCAGTGAAGCATCGGAAGTGTTAGACTCTGGAACAGCGTAGTATGTGATGGCCTTGGCTAGTCTAAAGGCACGATCAAGCTCAGCGACGTCGACCGTTGGGAGATGCTCCGCTAGCTTTGGAAGGGCCTCTCGGATCTCGTTAGGTGAAATGTCGCCTTATCCTTGTGTAAGCTAGCGAAGCTCGTTTCTATTGATTATGTCTGGTACTTACTGAGTACGTTGCGATAGCCCTCTCGCGCGTTGATTTGTCGGCGTTGCCAATCTGTCCATCTTTTCTGCAGATTTGTATACCTCTCTTTGAATGAGGGTCCTTTCTTTTCGGACATAATGACGGTAATTGATGTATAGAGATCTAGAAGGTTTGAAAGATTACATCCAATTGTATGAGAAGTAGTCAATGTCAGGCATTTCTAAGGAACAGGAGGCAGATTTTATTGGAATACCGCTGATATTGTTATATGCAGTGTACTAAGCAGGCTCTGCTCCCTTTCCTCGTGTTAGTGACAACGGGAGCCTCGTTGGCAGCCCAAAGTGCAAACCCCCTCATCTCGTGAAATGACATTTGCACTTTTTATACGAAGCGGTGTGCCCAGCCGACATATCATGAAACTACGTAAGCTGAAAATATCATTACTGCAGAAAGCATTGATGCTCCCGGGCCAATGAAGTCTTCAGGTTAACGAGAGTTTTCAACTTCTCAGAGGAGACCGGAGAACCATATATCAAGTTTGCAGGCCAGCGTCATCATTATTGAGGCTGAGTCCAAGCAATTTGTCCTCTCTAGCTCTCTACTGGTCCGATTGCCAGGTTTCTAGTCAGGAACAGAAAAAGCAGATGTTGTCGGAAGCCCCTCGCCAAGCCAATAATGAAAGTAGGCAATCAGTTGCCTTGCCGATCTCCAAGCATCCCGTGGTCCAGAACCTGACTTTCTTGCAAGCACGACTGAGACATGATTCAAGGTTGACTACGTTACGTAAAGATAAACAGTTCTGCGGCTCAAGTGACAATTATTTGACCAATACTCAAGTTTCATAGGAGGTCATGAACGGCCCCTTGCGTTGCACAACGTTTACAGCCCCGTTCCCCCTCACCTTATCCACTTCCCCAGAATCCAGGCTTTAAAAAAAGAGGACAAAGCAGCAAGTCCCCAGGAATAATCACGGGGTATGTTGTGTTTGCGGGGAGGTGACGCGGAGCCCTGATAATGGGAAACGCACGTTCGAAAGCTCCTATCCTTATACACACTGAGCCTAACCCGACTTCTCACCCTTTCCCGAGGCACTTCACCAACCACTGCGTCAATCTCCAATCTTGGATATCGTCCAGGCCCCAAACCGGCCAGGTTTGCCATGGAGGCTATTGCCGGCGTGATCGCGGTCGCACAAGCCGTTGTTGGCACCTGCAAAGCCATTGACGGCTCGTTGACCGCAATCAAAGGCGCACATGAGACCCTGCAACGATGGACCATCACAAGCCAAACGCTCCGTACGACCTACAAGCAATTCGAAGTTGTACTCGAGCACAGGAAAACTACACATCTGCCGGGAGAAGCCTCGACGTATTACAGAGACATCGCTGCACAACTGCATCTATTTAATCAAGAGCTCAAGAAGCTAGAGGAGAACGTTGCCAGCGCAAACTTTTCGGCGTTGGACTCCAATACCCCACAATCCTTGAAGGATAAAGTACGACTTGCTTTCAGGATACATCGGGCCAAGGACGACCAACTTTTCGAGTGGATCGACCGCCACATCAGGGTCTTATCAACGAATGTGGACTTGGTAAAGGCGTAAGAAAACCTTGATTATCTTTCCTTCATCCAACTAACCTGAGACCAGTTTCAATGATGTAAACATAGATAATATTCAGCGAGCGCTGGGAGAAGGCCTCGCTGAATCGGATGAAGAACCCAAACCCGAGGGAGAACCCAAGGACGAATCCAAAGACTGGCGAGCGTCGGCTGCAAATCTTGCTAAACAAGTCGCTCTCCGGAACCTTCCCCCCTTGAAGGCAGAAACTCTCGAGGCCACCGAAACTGAATGGGACATCATCACTATCGACCAAGAAAGCTTGACTACGATTGACACCGTCAGCCTCAGTGAAAGGGAGTGCAGATTCCGCGCTATGGTGCAATATGTAGATCAGTTAGAAGCTGAGAAGATATACGTGATTGCATCAAATGTTCAGCTTGAGGCAATTCGACTTCTAGATGAGTGGAACGAAGCCAGGAAACATACTCCGAGCTTCAAGGAATCTTTTCCACTGCAAGAAAGATACGTCAACCTCCTCCTCAGCTCTACAGCAACGCATACTATATTTGGAACAAGAGCACGAAAATACGTGGATCATCAAATCATTCCCGGACTGGACACGCAGGATTCGGACTTGCGCCACATATGGTTGAGCGTCGGGCGGATGTACCACACGATGAAGGCCTGGCCGCCAGCGAAAGGGTTCCTCAGGCTTGCCCTGTTCTCAGGCTATATCAAATGCGAGAGCGAATCTCGTCACTCCAAAATTGAAGACATCTCAAAGATGGTGTGTCAAATCTACGAAGAGGAAGGGCATCCTGAGAACGCGGTCGCTTTGAGGCAAGAACTCAAACGCCGGGTCGGCTATGATCCGACTGTTGCTCCAGAACCACTTCAAAGGACTTACGAATGGTGTGATGGTAAAGGTTTTCAAGTTCAAATAGAAGGAGATCAACTGGTGTTTATCGACCAGAAGAATGAAAGGGGCAACACCGCATTACATGAGGCTGCTCTGGATACAAAGGTGGATAGCATGATTATGCCAAACTTGATGATAGACAACATGCATGTCATCGAGAACGCAAGTGGCGATACGGCACTTCTTCTGGCCATTGACACGTCAAACGAGGCAGTTGTCGGAAGTCTGCTCAGGAATCCGTTATTGGTTCATGTTCGAGACCGAGAGGGTGGCACTCCATTGCACAGATGCCGCAACCACAGGATATTAGGGTTGGTTTTGGAGGCCATCAACAAACCGAGACATCGCCCAAGTTTGATTCACGGGGGGCCGAACAGTGTCGATGCGTCTTTTCTGATCAATATCAACTCGACGGATGGTTGCGGACGAACAGCCCTATTTGTGATGTGCGAGAAGGGTCACTTGAAGATGATGAAGCAGCTTCTCGAAGCCGGGGCAGACGTCAGGAAGCCAGATATATTGAAAAGATCTCCTATGCTAGCGTGCTTATCCTCCAACGCTGAGAGGGGAAAGAGAGAAGAGATGGTTTTGCGCTTGCTTGAGAAGAATGCAGATCCAGATGAGCAGGATGTGCACGGCAATACCGCGAGAAGTGCACTCAGACGGACTTTCTCTTCAAAGAAAAAGATTAAGCAGTTCTTAGAGCAAGATCCCAAGGCGGCGTTTCTGGCAATGGAGAAAGGTTCTACTCCTGGAAGAAGAGAAAGTGGCTCAACGGCAAGTACCGCAGTGAGCGTCTTTCCGAATCTTGGATTGTTTAACTGGGAAATACGAGGCTGGAGATCCACGAGTTGATGTTTGCCTGCACGCTCTGTAAATAACGATGGGATATTTTTGAGACACTGGGACGGATTTCGTTTACTTCGGCTGGTGTGCTTTATGATTAATGGACGTCTCTCTTGTTTTCTTCTGCTTTTTCTTTTATGCTTTGCGGACAAGCCTTCCTACCGTCTTTCTGAGCCTAGTCGCATCTATGCAACTAATTGTCCGAGTATAGGTAGTCTTTCTGGATAGTAGATACATAGACTGGAGGTAGCTGTAACCATGTTTAGACCTTTGTTCTACTATATCACTATCATATTCTATCTTGGTGTTATGCTATAGAATTGTAAACTCAGATGAGTATTCACTCTTAGGCATATTGAGTCATAGCAGCAGAGTTGATGATTCGTTAGACTTCCACAATTTGGCTTCTCAGTCGCAGTCGGCATCCGGCTCTGCTTTTCTCAAGTTGTAGCATTTCGTCTACTTGGAATTGTTCCGATGCCAAAAGCTATGGACCAGTTGATGGCGAAGCGTTAGAGAATTACATAGCGCCTCCAACGATGTTATCACCTACAGCGCTTGCACAGACTGCCAGTCTTGTGATAGGGCATAGACCCGATATATAAGTCTGCAATCGTGTTATACGTGGAGTTTTTTACATGTTTAAAACTCTTCAGAAGTAAATCTACCTAATGTCTCACTTGTCCATTAGCCGGATCATGACTCGGACCAGATCTGGACGAGAAAGTTGGAGTTCTGTTGATCATTTCGGTACTGTATTCACATGTGAAAGTTTCGGCTGAGTCAGCGCGACTCTCAGATCTGACCATAAGCGGCCGAGGGTCTGGACAAATGGATGAGCAGAAGTGGCGGAGGCTCAGTCAAATTTATGGGGTCAGATGATGCACGTGTAGAATCTGGGGAAAAGTCAAAAATGCCCTGTTCAGTGTCTCTCGCTTGAGCGGCAAATGCTGCATTTCCCCAGGCTTTCACGTGCTTTTTAATCCGAGAAGGCGAATGGGAAGCCTCTTAAAAGTGCCCAGCTGACCAGATCCAGATTGTCACAAGCCTCTGAAGAATGTTTGTTTAATGCACCTTAGTCATGAACGTGGGGAAAAGGCGGCATGCTCAGAGGAATAAAGAGGCCTGAATGGGTCATGGGCGTCATGGACAAGCGTTGATCAAGACGTGGGCGAGTTTCAGTTGGATAGGACGATTCATGTGCTTTTTGGAGATTAACCTAACATGTGAAAGCCAAAGAAGTCTCGTCTCATCGTCTTCAACTCGAGGATTCACACAGTTTACATCACGTGGCCGGTTCGAGTTCAATCCTGAGCTACCCGTGGCGGACCGGTTACTAAACCGAGGTGATCGGTGACAAGTCCGGTTGTGTGGGGTTTGGAGAAGGCAGACATGATTGGATGAGTATGGAGAGTGCCAGAACGGAGAAAGACACATAGTGAGGAGACTCTATGAGGAGAACCATTTCTCACATGCTTGAGATGATTGCAGTATAGAACACAACAGATATAATATCCGGTAAACACCACGTGCCGACACAATGAGTCTATCCTTATGCTCTGAAACTCGGGAACAAGAACAGCGAAATGTCCCAAAGCCAAGGATCCCTTAGCTTCCCCCACACAAACCTCATCTCCTTCAGAAGCGGAAGCGGAGACCTCGGCACATCAGACGCGAAAGAGGTCATTGTCGGTGGGTTGCCCGGGCGCCTGGGGTAATGGACTGGCGGTGTTTCGGCGTAGCTTACGGCGAGGGAAGCGAATGGACCCAGTAAGATGGGATCAAGATGTTGTCAGCTCTGTACATGGGTAGAATAATGGTATGGAACTCATACTTGGTCTTTCATTTGATGTATACCGAATTACTCTTTCAGATCTTAGCCATAGATCACCAAGACACTAATTCTGGTGTCCTTCGAAACGTACCATCACTCCAACTCAGGCTGCCCCAAATTCCGTGGCGGGGGTGGATACAGGCATCGGGGGCAAGTGACGCTAAGTCTCAGTGGGCAATGTATCCGCTTCCGGGGCCCGGGGAGCAATCCTGGGCTGGGCTGCTGAGAAAACGCCAGCATCTGATTTGTGCCTGTTCGTTGTACTCCCCGCAAGCTGTTATGGGGGAACGGTGCTTGATCATGACCGGCAGGATGAATAAATATCATGAAAACACATTGACTAGCTGTTGATGGACTAGAAGAAGTAAAGATACATGAGTAGACATGATTTCACAGAGACATTTGCCATCTTTATTCCTATGGTCAAGTACCTGAACCTTTGGGATGACCCACGTCGTTAAACTCAGGTGGCCCACGCCCGCTCTTTCCCAGAATTGCACGCGCTCATCATGGTTCGACCTCGGCTCTCTACCTTGACGCTTGACCCTTTGCCTCCCGCCCTCGGCCTTGTTGGCGTCCACTCGCTCGCACGTCGCATTGGATCCGTGACTTTTTAAGACTTGACCTTGATCCTCCTCTTCCTCCAACCTTTTTGACTTGTTTTCTTATTCCCCCTCCAAACCTCATCCCCTTCTTTTTTGTATTCTCCATTGGCGTGGGAGTCTAACATTGTCTGTTGTGTCTTGATCATCCTGCTTCTCTACTCTTTGCGCATACCCATACACACATACACACGCAACAATGGCTCCTAGAGTAATTGTCGTTGGCGGTGGCCGTAAGTTCTCATCGATTCGCCTTCAAGTCGCTTTCGCGACCTTGGTCGGCCTTTTGCTAACGCGCATCTCCAGTTTCTGGTCTGTCTGCTGCGCATACCATCTACCTGGCTGGCGGCAACGTCATTGTCCTTGACAAGCAGGGTAAGTCGCTTTCACATGAATCTCACTGGGCTGGTGTTCCAGGCGCATTGAAGCGCTTGGACTCGGTCCCGCTGCGTGTGACCTCCGCTGACATGTCTTTCCCACGCTACAGGCTTCTTTGGCGGAAACTCTACCAAGGCTACCTCCGGTATCAACGGTGCTCTCACAAGGACACAGGTTGAGGTTGGCATTCCCGACAGCGTCAAGCAGTTTTACGATGATACCCTCAAGTCGGCCCGTGACAAGGCCCGTCCAGACCTCATCAAGGTCTTGACCTACAAGTCCGCCGCTGCCGTCGAGTGGCTTCAGGATGAGTTCAACCTTGACCTCACCCTCGTTTCTCGTCTTGGGTACGTTCAATCAATCGCGCAAAAACCGCACATCAAAGACAGCAGTCTAACAATCGTCACAGCGGCCACTCCCAGCCCCGAACCCACCGAGGACACGATGCCAAGTTCCCCGGTATGGCCATCACCTACGCCCTGATGCAGCGCCTTGAGGAGCTTGCCGAGAGCGAACCCGGTCGCGTCGAGATCGTCAAGAAGGCCCGCGTCACCGAGCTTAACAAGGAGGGCAACAAGGTCACCGGTGTCAAGTACGAGCACAACGGCGAGTCTGTTTCTGTCGATGGCCCCGTCATCCTCGCTACCGGTGGTTACGCCGCCGATTTCTCCGATTCCTCTCTCCTCAAAAAGCACCGCCCCGATACCTACGGTCTCGCCACCACGAACGGTACACACGCTACTGGTGACGGTCAGAAGATGGTCATGGCCATTGGCGGTAACGGCATTGACATGGACAAGGTTCAGGTTCACCCTACTGGTCTCGTCGACCCCAAGGACCCTGGCTCCAAGTGGAAGTTCCTCGCTGCTGAGGCTCTCCGTGGTGAGGGAGGTCTCCTCCTCAACGCCGATGGTGACCGATTCTGCGACGAGCTTGGCCACCGTGATTACGTCTCCGGTATGATGTGGGAGGAGAAGAAGAACGACAAGTTCCCCATCCGACTTATTCTCAACTCCAAGGCCTCCAAGGTCCTTGACTTCCACACTCGCCACTACTCTGGCCGTGGTCTCATGAAGAAGATGACTGGTAAGGAGCTCGCCAAGGAGATTGGATGCACCCCTGAGCACCTCCAGAAGACTTTCACCACCTACAACTCCATTGCCGATGGCAAGGAGAAGGACCCCTGGGGCAAGAAGTTCTTCCACAACCTGCCCCTTGATGTCGATGATGACTTCCACGTCGCCGTCATGGAGCCTGTTCTCCACTTCACCATGGGTGGTATCGAGATCAACGACAAGGCGCAGGTCCTCAACCAGGAGAAGCAGCCCTTCGATGGTCTCTACGCCTGTGGTGAGTTGGCTGGTGGTGTTCACGGTGCCAACCGACTGGGTGGTTCATCACTGCTCGGCTGTGTTGTTTACGGCCGTGTTGCTGGTGATACTGCTAGCAACTACCTCTTCCAGAATGCCCTCTTGGGTAGTGCCGGCGGCAGCGCCGCTCAGCGTGTTGGCCAGATTTCTCTACATCTCGACCCTTCAGTTCCCAACCAGGTGACCGTCTCTTGGGGCGCCCCTGGTGCTGCTGCTCCCTCTGGCTCTGGAGCCCCCTCCAAGGTCGACGAGCACGCCAGCGTTGCTGCCGGTCCCAACCCCACCAAGGAGGACGGTGCTAAGGCTTCTAAGCCCAACGACCCCAAGGCCTTCCAGGTCCCTGAGAAGGAGTTCACCATGGAGGAGGTTGCCAAGCACAACACCAAGGAGAGCGTGTGGGTTGTCGTCAAGGGTGTCGTCATGGACCTCAGCGACTGGCTCGAGGAGCACCCTGGTGGCGTACAGGCCATCCTGAACTTCATGGGCCGCGACGCGACTGAGGAGTTCGAGATGCTGCACGACGATGAAGTCATTCCCAAGTACGCGCCTCAGCAGGTCATTGGTCGCGTCAAGGGTCAAGAGGTTACCCTTGAGCCTTAAAGCGATGGCAATGGTTGACTGATGTAACGATGGTGACGCGGCAGAGAAGCCGCGACGACTTTTGTTTTGTGCGAGATTTGTACCTCATGCCGAAAAAAAGGCTTTGGCATTAAGGCGTCAAGGATTTCTGTATTGATAGGCGGGATGCATGCAGCTTGTTGCAATCTACTTTATACAATTTATGAAGATATTTACCTCCAGACCTGTCTCTTGTCTTTTACTGTTGTCGTGAATCATGTGTAGTGAATTGTAATAAGATGGTTTGCCGTTCACAACGTCGATCAACGGTTTTGAAGAGTGGCTTGAGGGCATAACTCTAACTAGCCCATCACACATGTATCACCGTTTTGCTCAAGAGACGCATTTAGTGATTGTGCCTGACGATCATGGTATAAGGCGTTGAACATGGAGTGTTTCAGCTCGTTACACGACCACGCAGCCCAGAGAATACGTTGCATTGATCAAAGGAGAGGACTGTTGTAGGGCCGCCAGCATGCTACGATGTGGTTCACGAGAAACTTCTTGAGCGCGGAACATCTTCATCGTTAAGTGACGATCATCCAACCTGGAGCGTATTCGCGTATCCCCTATGCGGACCCTGGGTCATAGATACGCAATCTACTAATAGATGACACATAATGTTGACGATCCAACTATTTCATTTTGTATTTGGAATCAAGTATAGACATTTGAACGATTTTCCGTACTTCTTGTCAGCTGTCAGCTTAGAAAGTTGTTGCATATTCGTATAGGGTAGATTCTGACGCGGTTTCTCACGCCCTGCTTGACAGATAGACAGACTAGACATCCGCTTACCCGACGGTAGCTAAGTAATTACCTGGGACTCAAGAGAATGTCTTCAACAGTTCTATAATTTGTAATTTCTAGCAATCCTGGTCGACGTTGCCGGGAAGGATGACTATCCCTTCCATCAATCAGTAAGCAACGCGAGTTTGGTCTGATGGGATTCTGTGTGTCGCTTTTTTTCAGCCAAGAGACGACTCGGCCTTATACCGTGAGAGAACCAACATGCTTTGCTAATCCTTGTCCGAAATCCCCGTCTTTTGCTGCACCCCGCAAAAGAAAAACCGAGCATGTATTGCAGGTTGAAGGAATAGTGTACCTGGCTGGCCTGTGACAAGTGCCATTATCAGACTCGCCAAAGGGCATGAAAGAGAGAAAAAAATGGGAATTGTGTGAAATGTATCAAAAATGTCAGTTATGACATGGCTATCGTTAGTAGATCCTACCATAAACAGGGTAGATATCTGTACCGAATGTAACTGTTTCGTCGAGCATTATTTCGTCCACATGTCAAGTTGGAGGTGAGAAAAACGCAGACTTCCCAATTGAGACACATTATTTTGTACACTTGAATGTAGAGTGACCCAGACCCAGCCACAGAATGCTCGGAAGGATCCATGGATGCCAAGCAAACGGCGTCGCATGACTTGGGTTCCTGGAGGGGGAACTCGCTGTTGGTGATGCGATGTGGCAGTACTGAGTTGAAGTGGCAGATTGTCATGTTTATCCTCATGGAGAAGGTAGTCGAGAGTCTGAGAGTCAATTATCGGAGTGACTGAGGCTGAGGCGTGGTGAGACACTGTGCTTGCTCGGGTCCCGAGTGTGAGCGTTTCTCGAACCCTCACCGTTTGTAATAATAAGATGAAATGGCTTGTCGCGTTGACGCTTTATCAGACCACAATTTCAAGCTTAAAAGCCACTTTATAAGCTTGCATCAAAGAGAACAAAAGGTCCCGCATCCTACTCGTTCTCATGCGAGTCGCGAAGCGAGAGGCTTGAATGTTCCCTTCCCGTTGCTCCCTGGATCATGAACTTTCACAAGGGAAGATCCGTCAGTTTCCTGCCGGGCGCCGGTACACTCTTCAGCCATCTATTGTCAGTTGTCATATTTACGAGTCTCGGAACCTCCCCTACCCACGAGGATCGTGGAAGACGTCGCTCACATCGCAGGATCAACTCATGCCCTCAAGTACCGGTACCGAGGCTAACCCTGGATGGTCAATTGTCTGGGGGAAACTGGAGACTGTGCAGTAAGTGGTAAATCGCACGTAGAAAGGAAGTATTACCGTTGGTATGAGAAGTGATAAAGAACATACTTCTACAGTCCAAGCACCAACGCTGTGACAGGGTGCCAGGCCGGGGTAAGCGCTGCATGGCGGAGGCGCCGTTGCGCTTTGAATGGCTACGTGCGGCATACAGTGTTCTGACTGTGCTCTTGGCGTGATCCGAACTTCCATAGTCAATAACCACCATGTTCACGATAGTCATAGTTATTGCTCACCAGATGAGCCGTTATCAGCACTCTGGGTTTTGATGACCGCTATTCGATCTTTGGTTGTGGCGGAAGATTCATGATCGGATTTCCGTGTACTCAGTCCCGGATTCTCGGAATGCAGCCTCATCTGTCTGTCGAGGGGCGGGTTGATCTCCCTTGAACCAGTGGAGTTTCCGCCATGAGATCCGTGACCGTCGCCAGACACAGGGAGACGGCTTACACGATGAAACTCGTTGGCTTGGTCGTTTGAGGTGTGCAATCGTCTCTTTCTGACCTGTTCGGACAGGGACCTCGTCAAGGTGACTCAGTTTCAGATTCGGGGCGCTCAGACGTTCGAGGTTCCGTTGGATATCCTCGAAAGGGGCGCGTGCTTGATGCAGTGAAAGGTGAGTAATGTCAAGAACCGTTGAGAAGTTTGGTGTTGTGTAATGATACAATAGAACAAAGACGGCCAAGACAGTCTGGAA
Organism: Fusarium sarcochroum; assembly: GCA_013266185.1. Taxonomy (NCBI): domain Eukaryota; kingdom Fungi; phylum Ascomycota; class Sordariomycetes; order Hypocreales; family Nectriaceae; genus Fusarium; species Fusarium sarcochroum. The sequence goes on from JABEXW010000643.1 coordinate 42,242, forward strand.
AGTATCGTGACGCTGCGTGAGGAATCTGCTGCTTGACGGGGGTGTTCTGTCGTCGGCTGCAAAATATAAACCCGCACTGTAGCTCGCTTAGCTCAGCCAGTCTACGCTCTTTCCAGCGCTGAAGGAACCCACTAATAGGCTTGACGAAGTTCCAGTGGCTGCAGGGCAGGGAACCAATAAACTGGCTTAGCCAAAAGAGGGCTAGCCAGCCCCCAGGGCGTTGATCCCTGCCGTTTTTGTCTCCTGTCCGGAGACGGGACTCTCGCCATTCACTTGCCCCTCTCTCACGTTTTTTGACCCTTGAGTCTTTTCTTGGCTTGATGCTACAGTTGAGAAGAACACTCTATATCTTTGGAGTCTGATATTCATGTTTCAATTATTCTCCTGCTCTCCTGTCTTGTAGAGTTGACTATGCCTTAGTATTCTCCCCCTGTACCACGTGCCCTCTGCTCTCCTATTGAGGATTAGCGAGGCATTGACTTTGACCAGCCCGTGTCCTCTAGGTACAATAGTACCCAGTGCGAGGTCTATAGCGTCTGGACCCGTCTGAACAGACCAGTGGCCAGCGCCTGCCCATCCAATATTACCCACACGGAATCGCCCAATGTCCCCCGTTGATCTCTCAACCCCTTCAACCTCCACCAAAATCTCGCCGACCCGGAGCCTTTCGCTCTCGACACTTCTGACCCTGGATTGACGACTTCAACACCGACACCATGGCCATTGCCATGGGCTGGCAGAAACCCGACAATGTCGCGGGCTCGTCGGCGCCGGCCATTATGGTCGGCCTCTTCGTTGCCTCTGGCGGGTTGCTGTTCGGCTACGATACTGGGTAAGACCACCATTTCTTTGACTTTCGCCGATGGATTTGGACATGGGGATGGATGCATCACGACATGGCATGATACGGAAATATCGACTCGACGCCCGCGACAACGGAAATCAGACAGAGGGATACTCTTGGATACTATGGACGATACTCATGATCGACTTTTCGACGATGCGACGACTGCGGCGAACCTCGTGTGACAAGGATGACGACGCCTTCATCACCACATCTCGGGCTCAAAGCAACGCAAAGGCATATACGTTGGAAGGAACTGGAAGGAGGATTCATATTAGAATTGATACATGGAATGAGAGCGACGGACCTGCGACCCTACCACGATGAACCGACCGACTCGATCCCGACCGCCATTGGCTTGTCCATAACCAGCCCATTTCATCGCGTCACCTCATTTATCTACACAAGAAACTAATCACATATCTTTCTAGAGCCATCAACGGCATCCTTGCCATGACAGAGTTTAAGGAAAAGTTCGGAAGACATACAAATTGCGTCGACGAAAACGGCGCTATGGACATTTGCACAAAAGACTCATCTATCATTGTCGCCATCCTCAGCGCTGGCACTGCCCTCGGTGCTTTGCTTGCTGCACCTACTGGCGATTCCTTCCTTGGCCGTCGCAAGACACTTCTTCTTGCCGTCGGCATCTTCTGTATCGGCGCCATCTTCCAAGTGTGCGCTCAGAACATCGACTTGTTACTGGTTGGGAGGTATGTACTGATCGAAACTAATCCTGATGAGAATCATATCATTAATGATTTTATAGATTCTTCGCTGGTATCGGCGTCGGCCTCATCTCAGTTCTCGTCCCATTATATCAGTCTGAAATGGCACCCAAATGGATACGAGGTAGTCTCGTCTGCGCATATCAATTATCCATCACCATTGGTCTCCTCTCCGCCTCCATCGTCAATATCCTTGCCTCCAAACTCAGCAACTCTGCCGCATACCGCATTCCTCTAGGCCTTCAAATCGTACCAGCCATCGTTCTCACCGGCGGTCTATTAATACTACCGGAAACCCCTCGATTCCTCGTTAAGAAAGGTCTCCATGAACAGGCTGGTCTCTCACTCAGTCGACTTCGACGGCTCGACATTACTCACCCAGCCCTGGTCGACGAATTACAGGAAATGATCGCCAATCACCAATACGAATTAACATTAGGCGCCGACAGTTATAAAGATATCTTTGTTGGTTCACCACACCTCGGCCGACGGACTTTTACTGGTTGCGGATTACAGATGCTTCAACAACTCACTGGTATCAACTTTATAATGTATTACAGTACAACATTCTTCGACGGCGCCGGTGTTGAGAGTCCATACACTAAATCGCTTATCATCAACATTATTAATGTTGTGTCGACCATTCCGGGCTTGTTAGTCATTGAGCACTGGGGTCGACGAAAGCTCTTGATGATTGGAGCCTTTGGCATGGCTGGCTGTCAACTTCTCATGGCATCGTTCGATACTGCGAGAGGCCAGAGCTTCGAGAAGGCGTCCCAAACCATCCTCATCACATTTTGTGCCATCAACATCTTCTTTTTCGCGGCATCTTGGGGCCCTGTGGTGTGGGTCGTTACCTCAGAGATCTATCCACTAAAAGTGAGAGCCAAGGCCATGTCTATTTCTACGGCATCAAATTGGATTCTCAACTTTGGTATTGCCTACAGCGCACCTTTCTTGGTTGGATCAGGACCAGGTAACGCTTCCTTTGGTCCAAAGATCTTCTTTATTTGGGGCGCCTTTTGCATTTTGGCCGTTTTCTTTGTGTGGTGCATGGTATACGAGACAAGCAAGATCAGCCTAGAACAGATCGATGAAATGTACGAACGGGTGAACCACGCGTGGAACAGCAAATCCTTCGAACCAAGCTGGAGTTTCCAGGAGATGCTCAACGATGGTTGGTCTCCGAGCGCCCAACCCCCTGCCGGTCACGAACTTCAAACGACAACGACTGCATCAAGCGCAGACACAACTTTGGGTGACGGCGACTCTTCTTCCATAACTGTGAACCACAGAAACAACAGTTCGTCATCCAACAACAACAATGACCAGAACAAGGGTCCGCCGGCCATGGCCATGGCCAATGTCGACTTCAGCTATTAGGCTCCGAGTCGCCGAATTGTTTGTCTATATTACGTGTCTTTTACCCAACGTCACATAGGGAATCAGCGATGGAGTTCACGACAAGGTGGAGTTTGTGGGGTTTACATGTTATTGTCTTTTGTGGATTCTTTGTTTATTTCTTTCTGGATCAAACCACCCCAAGCTTGGGGACAGGGACTGTCGGTACTGGGGACTTGGGTGGGATACCAAACTTGGCTCTTGGGGTTTTCATGATTTACCATCTTTTCAGGGAGTCAAGTGTTTTATGCCGTCGATGAATGGACGCCCGGATACCCTGTGGGCAGCGACTAATTGTCGAGAGAAGCGAGGTGATGGCGCATGGCCACGGATTTCTTGGGTTACCTTGCAGACAGGACAGCGCATTGTCGATCTGATTACCTGTCGGCTTCCAAATACCAGCATTTTTTCCAGCATTTATCTTATCTACTGCATGAACGATGCACGAACCACTTGTGAGGTACATGAACCTTTTCGCCGCCCCTGTCGTATGCAGGTCAGAGTTATCTTGTTCGGTTGGCCACGAGCTGATCACCTGCGAACTTGGACTGTTGAACAGCAAGTCATTCGAAGTCTATGGCCTTGTTGTTCAATCAGGTTTGAACATCCATAGGCTTATCTGTCTACGATCACTGTTCATTGATCATTCAAGCATGTACACCAAGTTATGCTTTAACATCCACTCTTTCTCTTTACCTTTCTGAAGATAAAAAGCTTCTGTTTCCCTTTTTGCCACGAACTCTCCAGATCCACTAACTTTTCACACCCAGACACCTGTATCCGTGTTGACTACCCTTGTCTTTTTTCCCCTCCAGTCCTATAAGCTTCCTTCTACCCAACAAATTCCCCCCGTCGGAGGCCAGCACCACCTGGTGATTTTGACCTACCGATTCTCTGACAGGCGCAGAGACACCATCTTCAATATCTCTACCCTAAATCTTTCGCACAACATGACAACCTTGTTAGATGCCTTCGATCATCTCCATCCAGACCTACTGGACTTGATCCGCAAAGACCTTCTCCCGTCCGATGAAAGCACTGGCTTTTCTGAACCCACCCTGGCGAGGAGCGCCCACCTGGCTATCGAACTCGCAGACCCTGACGAACAAGCTCTCCTAGTCTCAAGGATTATCCCGGAAGAGGAGCTAGCAGCTCAACGACTACAGAGCCCTGAGGTACGAAACACCGACCATCGAGTCGTCCTGGATCGCGCCGAGAGGAAGGCCGCCCTTAAAGACAACACACCCGCAACTGGAGAAGGCAACGGCCAAGACTGCCTTGTCTGTGGCGAAAGCGCGCATGTCAAAGTTCCCTGCGGCTGTGACTACTGTTTGTCTTGCTTCCGCGATGCCATACGGGTCGGCCTCCGCTCCATGGAGGAGTTCCCTCCGAAGTGCTGCCAGCCCTTTACTGAAGCAACAATTGCGCTTGCGCGCTCCCCGGCCCTGGTACACCTGTTCCGTCAAATGGAAGAGGAGGCCCAGATTCCGGTCCCCAACCGACTATACTGCCACGACAGGAACTGCGCAGCTTACATCCCTCACGATCGCCACGGAGAGTGTCTTCTCTGCGACCTTCGCACGTGCGAAGAATGCGCACTCAAAGCCCACCCCGGCCAAACTTGCGAAGAAGGAGACGCAGAAGAGGACGTGTGGGCGACCATGGATGCCAACCGAACCGTCAACTGTCCTCGTTGCGGCAGAATGATTGAGCTAGCGGAGGCATGTAACCACATGACATGCGTCTGCGGCAAAGAATTCTGCTTTATTTGCGGCAAGGATTATGGAACATGTAGGAGGTGTCCCCCATATGGTCACTTCGAGCGCATGGTGCCTATGAAAGACCGACCGGGCAACAAGCCGGCGCAGTTTCGTCGACGTGCGCGCCGGGCGGAAGATTCAGCGGCACGGAACGATAACGATGCGGCGTTGAAGATTCCGCAGCTACGCCCGTTCGACGGGGAGGATGATCGCGCACCTACGGTTGGCCAGGTGACAAGAGATAGAGTGATTCGGCCGTTGAACTTGCCTCCCCCGCAGGAGAGACGACCCCATCGAGAACGCGAACCGGAACGAGAACGACGACGAGACCGAGGTCGACAGCACGAGAACGACGGACGTGAGAGACGACGTGAAGAGGGTGGGAGACGTCGAGCTGGGTCACCCATTGCCCCTAACCCTCGACAAGCGGATGTGGATTTCCTCGAAGCCCTGGATATTGCACATGTCCAAACCATCCAGGAGGTACGTCGAGAACGACCCCCAGAGGCTCCTCCAGCGGTAGGTCGAAGAGTAACCCGTCAACCTGCAGTTCTTCCAGTTCCTCCAGCATATCGCCGTGTTGTTCGTCAACCTGTTGTTCGCCAGCCTGTTATTCGTCAGCCTGTTATTCGCCAGCCTATTGTGCGTCAGCCTGTTGTTCGACAGCCTGTTATTCGCCAGCCTATTGTGCGTCAGCCTGTTGTTCGACAGCCTGTAGTTCGACAGCCTGTAGTTCGACAGCCTGTTGTTCGTCAACCGGTAGTCCGCCAGCCGGCAGTACGCCAATCACGAGTGCTTCAGCCAGTGTACCCCCCAGTCATGCGTCAAAGTGCGCGTCGCAATAACAGTGTTCCAGTTGTAACGCAAGCTAATCAATACGGGACGCAGGGCCGACGATCAGGGTTTGACAATCAACGGGTAGGTCAATTTCTTGACTTGTCTGATAATGGATACGAAGACGGACATGAGCATGAGCAAGCTTTCGGCCCTAACCCTGTGCCGACAATGGCACGAGTCCAGCAGACTAGACAATGGGTAGTGGGACAGACCATGCTCTTCGAGAACCATCATCATCACCACGAGCATGGCGTTGAACGCCGTCGCTCCCACCACCATCACTAAACAACATCTGATATTTCGCATTGCTATCATTTTCACAGCGTTCATTGCATTGACTGGTTACTCTCCTAACGTCACCCTTTAGGCCGAAATCAGAGCACCCGCCAACGCGAACCTAGGCGAACGGTACAATCAAATACTGTTAAATAACCTACAAGGAAACCCTGAGCACTGGAGGTTCATTAGACGTGCGCAGGCGAACGAGATAGGTCGTAGGAGAAGAAGCCGATGGAGAAGAATCTGGTCATGGGTGCCGAGAATGTTTGGCAGGAGAAGGGAATAGGTGAAAAGGAGTTTGGCGTTTCGGATGGATATAGGGAATGGCGTTTGTTTACTACAGGATATGGAGTTTGGATGGATGTTTGTTCTTTTCTATTGTATAGATGGACTCTACTGGCGTTTGTAATTTGTATGTCTTTATTTGTTTGAGATTTATCTTGGATTTTGTCGACGGCAATATTTGTGCTTTATCCCGCAATATAGTCATGAACCCAAGAATATAGACACACTCGTGGATTATCTTATTGAGCTGTTTATGTTGATTTGGTATAGGATTCCAAAACTTTTAATTCAGCGAAACTCTCTTGTGGCCACCTCGTCCGTTGGATTGAAGTTAATCAAGATGAGGAACGAAAGTTTATAGTGATCAAAGAAGCGGGAGCACGATAAGCCAACCGATATATAATATGCTTTCACAAATGACTAACTACGAAGCTTTGAGCTTACGGGGTTAAACAGAGGAATTTAACCACTTGAAAATATCACCAGCGTAAGAATAGATCAGCACAGAAACACTATCACAGCCAACAAGACATCTAGGCCAATGCGACTTGTCACTAGAGGAATAGTATTTGGAAATCTTGGTTGAAAATTCTAACTATTACTAGTTTCTCTCAGAGCTACTGCAAGCTCTCACTCACATGGGCAGTGCTCGAAGCAATAGTTTTCCTTGACTAAGCTGCTTGACAACTTGGTTCCAGAACATCCGAGCAATTCTCCTACGCTGTCAAGTTGCTGAAAATTTGTCTCGCGTTCAAGGCAGCCAGGTGAAAGTGTTGTTTTTCTATGAGTCCTTGCTCCTTGGCAGTAGACGATGCGAGCGCGATGCGGATCTTTGCAACCCGGGAAGCTACACTCGAAGACGGTGATGTCGCACATTGTGTATGTGATGGTCGGGGTTCTTTGAATACTTTGAAGGTAGGTAGGTGATTAGAAGAAATATGGTCGTCCAACAATGATATTTGATAATGCGTTAAACAGCCCACACAGGCGAACCTGCAAGTCTTTATATAGGGTTTGCATATTCAAGCCTCTTTGGATCGGATAGATGTATCAAAGCCACCAGGGCTGTAAAGGTTCTTTGAATACTCTGCGGACTTGAGTTGAGATATCTAGGTAACAGAACGAAAGAAGTGTTCTCTTGTTTGGATAAAGCAAATGCAAAGCTTTTGAAGTATGCGAACACAAACACACATCAAGTAGGGCACAAGTCATGCCTTTGTGTGAAAGAACAACATGCAAGAAAGTGAACATGGGCAACTGAACAAGACAAAGAAGTGCATCGTCATCACTGATCCATCCTACATGTAAAGGCTTTACTTTGATTAAATATCAGGCCTCAGGATACAAAAAAAAACATCAAGCGCATTTGATTTCTATACAATATCTAACTAAAAACACAAAAGCTTTATGAAGAAGCTTTGCTCACGCTCTTCTTAATCTCTGCTACCACCGCAGCAGTAACCTCCTTAGTTGTGGCCTTGCCACCAAGATCTTGTGTGAGAACCCCTGAAGCGGTAACGTTCTCCACGCACTCCATCAGCTTTTGGGAAGCCTCCTCCTCACCGAGCCATGCTAGCATCTCAGCCGCTGTCCAGAAAGTGGCTACAGGGTTGGCGACACCCTTGCCGGTGATGTCGAAGGCAGAGCCGTGGATGGGCTCGAACATGGAGGGGTTCTCGCGGCTGGGGTCGAGGTTGCTGGTGGGTGCAATGCCGATGGAACCAGCGAGGGCAGCTGCCAAGTCGGAGAGAATATCTGCGTGCTGTAACATCCGTTAGTATGAGATTAAAATGTGTGAGGCTCTCTTGCTTACCAAGTTGCTAGCAACAATAGTATCTATGCTCTCAGGCTTGAGAACCATCTTGGTCGTCATAGCATCAACCAGCATCTTCTCCACGGCAACATCAGGGAAGTCCTTGGCAACCTCTGCAGCAACCTCATCCCACAGAACCATACCGTTGCGCTGAGCATTGCTCTTAGTGACAACGGTCAGGTGCTTCTTGGGTCGCTTCTGAGCAATCTCAAAGGAGAAGCGGATAAGTCTGGAGACGGCATGGCGGGTGAAGATGGCGACTTCGGTGGCAACCTCCCAGGGGTGACCGCGGTGTGAGCGACCACCTTGGCCGGCGTATTCACCCTCACTGTTCTCGCGGATGATGACCCAGTCGAGGTCACCGGTCTTGCAGTTGCGCAGGGGAGACTGAGTGCCCCGCATAATGCGCGTTGGTCTCACGTTAGCGTATTGCTGGAAGGGTTGGCAGATGGCGAGGCGGAGACCCCAGAGAGAAATGTGATCAGGGACATCTAGAAAGCATGAGTATTGAGTTCAGCTTACTTAGAGGGAATACTTACCAGGAGCGCCTACGGCACCGAAAAGAATAGCATCGTGCTTCTTAAGCTGCTCAAGACCACCGTCGGGAATGTACTTTCCAGTCTTCTTGTATGTCTCAGAGCTCCAGTCATAATCAGTGAAGCTGAGGTCAAAGCTTTGAAGGGCGCCAGCCAAAGCCTTCAATGCCTCGATACCAGCTTCAACGACCTCAGGGCCAATGCCATCGGCGGGGATGGAGGCAATGCTGTACGACTTCTTGGCGGCGACTGCTGAGGGAGACATGATGGGCTTTGTTTGCAAGTAGACTTGACTAACTTGTGATGAAGTAACAGATATTAAGATGCTACTCAACGACGACGTCGAATGTTTATATACAGGAATTACCCCGAGTACGGAACTTGTTCTGGGTTTCGATCATCTGGTTGTGGAGTCGTTGCGGCGGACAAAGAAATGTCCGCCGTGTCGCCCCATCCCGGTCCGGCCGTCAGCCGGAATTGTCTTTTGGTTATCCGTATGCCGTGGCTCAGAGGATGCGGGGAATAATTGATGCTGCCTCTATCGCTCAACCAGCGGCATTGCAAGATTATGAGGGACTTGTTTTTTTTACCACTTACTACGATTTCATTGCGTAAACGCTCAAGATCCTGACTGATTCTCAGTTATCTTTAATTTCTTCATTACTCAATCACTGTAACATACCAAGACTCAACCTCGTCTCAATAATGATCGACCCAAACGCCATTGATGCTGTATTGGCCCTCTTCCTCCCTTCTATCCAAGCACACCGGAAAAAGACCTCAAAACCCTTTGTGCTAGGACTCTCTGGCCTTCAAGGCAGCGGCAAATCAACATGGGCCTCAGCTCTCTCCCAAACCTTGACCAACAAGCACAATCTCAAGAATCGGACCCTATCCTTGGATGACCTCTACCATGATCACCCGGAGCTTGTAGCTATCCGAGAAGCAAATCCAGATAATGGTCTTCTCCAAACTCGAGGCCAGCCTGGAACTCATGATGAGGGTTTGGCGAAGGATTTCTTTGATCAGGTGCTTGGTCGAGCGGATAGCGATAAGAAGTCTGTCAAGTGGCCTGCATACGACAAGAGCCTCCACAGTGGCCAGGGTGGAAGAGTTCCAGTAGATCAGTGGGAGGAAGTAGCCCTGGGTCAAGATCTTGACGTGCTCATATTTGAAGGCTGGGCGCTCGGCTTCCAACCACTTACCCAAGAGGAGGTCACCAAGAAATGGGAGCAAGCCAGATCTTCCAAAGCACAGCAGTCTGAGGACTGGGCACTCACAAATACGTTGGCGACACATGATCTGAGTCACCTTTTGCTCATCAATGAGAACCTCAAGAGATACTGCGACACATTTGCTGGACCACAACACTTTGATGGATTCTTGCATCTGAGCACGGATAAACTGGTTCAAGTTTACGAGTGGAGGTTAGGCCAAGAAAAGGCGCTTAGGCAGCACAAGCCAGGGATGACGGATGAGCAAGTGATCAAGTTTGTGAAGGGGTATATGCCGGCTTATGAGCTATTTCTGGAACATCTTCAACAAGAAAACTTCTTTCAAGGAAATGGAGAGTCTGGAGCAAAGAAGCATGTACAAGTGGTTTTGAACAAGGACCGAGATGTGGTGCAAGTGAAGGAGGTGTAGCCATAGGCGTGATGCACTGTATGGCCTAGATTGAGCAGACTACACTACCGCAGATAATTCCAAGTCGGATCAACAGAAGCGTCAAACTCCGCATTCACAAGAAAGGGATTATCGATAGCACTGAATGAGCTTGCAAATAACTGGTCGTACCACATCATTGACTCCTGGCCTTCGAGCGGTATTGTATCCAAGTTGGGGTATGGTGGTCCCTCTGGAACGAGGGAGTTGTTGGGGGTGTTTAGTGAATCATTGAGACGTGGAGCATATGGAAGTTCAGACTGGGGGTTGAAGTCGGCCTGAGGATTCGTACTAATAGGAGGGCCTGTTCGTGTCCGTTTTTGTAACTGTGGTGTAGCAGTATGGTTTGGAAATGCTACAGTGCCCGACAAGGCGTTGCGGTGCGTGTTGTGACCAACAACAATAGAGGTATCTCTCACCTCAGCATCAGTACTTGAACTAGCCATAGGATGTTGTGCCTGTCCATGCTGTATTCTTGAGGGTCTTGAAGGTGTAGTGTCATCGACGTTCTGGTGTTGGTATGCAACACCGGGCGAGAATGTTTTTGTCGTGCAAGTCGCGTCTCCGGGTGACTCTATCAATGGAAGCCGTTCTTGAGAGAGTTCTTGAACCGCCGAGGTTAGTTCGTCGATGGCTCCAAGGCAGTACTCCGGCCAAGATGTGTCTCTTGCGGCTAAATGACCGAGTATGTCTTTTGCTGCAGCAACGTGCCTAAAGACATGAGTTAGAAGTTGAAGACTGGAGGCATAAATCGAAGGAGTGCTATGTACCTTAATGCACTATCCAAAGGAACCTGTATCTCAAATGCTGCGTGAATGAGGACAAAGGCACTGATCCAAATAGACCATGTAAAAGAAGGCCAAAGAAGCGGAGCATGTGATCTCATAATAGCTGAGCTTGATCGTATCTGGTGACGGTTTCGGTGTTTTCTGAGGATTATCAAGATAGACTTAGCAGCGGAGATACATTCTTGGAAGGCGGATGAGTAGGATGAAGAAGGGTATTCGGAGGCTAGACCAGGTCTGTTTAAGCATATTGCCGACTCATGCTTCAAAACCAGGAGCATAAGCTTGTGGTGTTCGGATAATGCAGGAGTGTTTGAGTTTATATCGGCCAAATCATCTTCCTCCACAGCGTCCTGTATCTCGTTGAACCATTTGGCCAACTCAGCCTGAACAAAAGCGGTTCGATCTGCGGTATCTTGTCGTTGTAGCATGGATTTATTTCTGAGCTCTAGAATGAGACCCCGTATGCGAGCATGTTTTGATACGAATGTGAGTAGTTGTAGCCTTTCGGCGTTTTCTTCCTTGCTGGCTGTTGTAGCATGGCGCTCTTCACCCGGATAACAAACGTCTAGGTCGTTATCTTGGATGTCGAGGGGCAAGCCGAGTGACTGACAAAGAAGTCTCTCCAGGATATATATACACCAAAACACTCGTCGTCGAACTGAAGCTTCCTTGGCAGTGAAGAAGGGGTAGCGGGTTGGACAGCGATGGAGTCCCATGTGAAATGCGGTTCGAACAATAAGTCCGCCTAATCTCGACGCAGCATTCAGACAAAGCATTGAAGTGAGAAATAGCTGGATAGCGAGAGCTGCTTGTGTCGATCGTATTGAAGCTGGTTGACTCAACGCGAATTGAGAGCTTGCTAATGCATCGTCGACACTTTCGAAGAGGAGTTGTTTCGGTATTCGTTTTTGGAACGCGATGGCCTGGCGACTGTCTGCTAGAGATATGGAGAGTATTGATTTGACGATGACGCGATCGATGGAGTTGAGAGTAGAGATGCCGCTTTTCGAAACCTCCTCGAATAACCCTAGAACCTCGGGGCCGTGAAGAAAGGGGAGAACTGGGTGCCATGATTCGAAATAACTCTTTGACCATTCAACAAAGTCCTCGAAACTCGGCGAAGTTGTTGAGTCGCTAGAAACTTCGTCGTCTTTCCAAAGGAACTGCTCTCGACTCCTTTTTGTGGTAGTATCATGGCGAAGCTGATCGTCCTCTCCGGGAATAAGAGTGTTGATAGTCGAAGAGCCCGGCTCTGTTGTTCTCGATGCAGATCTCTTGGCTAGTCTTAAGTGAACAGCTCGAATATAGTGTATACCACTACCACTTCCAACGAATCGAGCGGCATCATGCTCGCCAGTATCGCGCATCAATCCATATTCGCGTGCTGGTTGCGATCCTGAGACGGAACGCTTTCGTTTTTGACCCGGAGGTTCAATTGGATTTCCGAGAGTTGAGCAAGAAGCGGTTTCTAACGTGTCATGCGGTGAATGATGAATAGACATGTCGTTTAATGGTAGATCGAAGGCATAGTATGAGCTTGAGCCTGAGTGTTTCGTGTTCAGTGGAGATTTGCCAAGGCAAGGGAGTTGATTCGAAGCCATCTCACCCCAGGAAAGTGTTAGTGCCGCCCCCGGACAAAGAAAACCCCGAGGCGGGGTTGACAATGTTCACTTGATGTGGAGCGACGCTTGACTCTGGAAAATCAGCCCCCGAACGATTGCGACACGCGCTGCACAAAGATTAGTCCTTGTATAAGTTTATATGGAGACCAATGGGGCTTCGGACCAAGAGGCTGATAGGCAGTTGAATCCTATAGCGTGCAGTCATTGTCGACAGCGGAAACGCAAGGTGAGCCCGCAGTTCCTCATTAAAGCCGATAATTTTAACTAACAAAGCCTTTTTAGTGCGATAGACGACTGTAAGTTACTCTGAAACCTGTCTAATACATGGTTGAGGTCATACTGATATCTGTCAAGGCCATATTGCCTACAATGCAACGATCCTGCTAACTGCCACTATCCAGAGCAGAACAGGAGGTACACAAGCTTCCATCATTCACAATAAACTGAGCTAACGTACTATACAGAGGTCTACCGATTGGGTTCATTAACAGGCTGGAAGCACGTCTTGCTGAGACCGAAGAAGCCCTCTTTCGCCTGGTCCAATCTGTTGATGAACCTGACAACAAACAGGCTTCACTCAAACAGTCATCTCAGAAAAAAGATGATCGTATAAGAGAGTGGGACGGTCTACCTTTAAAATCCATGGACGATATAAGATCATGGTATCGAAACAGGTTGGAGCTCAGTGACTCCCCAGCCACGCATGTTAGTTTGATGGAAGTGGACCAAAACAGGCCGTCTGTACCGACAGTGTCGCCTAATGCAGGGCGTATCGAGCCTCCTGATGATATTCAGAACTCTCCAAGCATCGGAGTGATATTATCGGACAACGATGATGATCTCTTTCTCGGGAATGACAACCAAACTCCTGCGAGCGTGCAGTCTACGGGGAGCAAGGCTAGGGAGATGGAGCAAAAACATCCAAATATGTACTTCTGAGGCCTTTGAATAGTTAGTTGGCTCCTAGAACTCTCAAATTTGTTTATTTATTTGATGATATCAATTTTAGGATGAGATTTATATCAGGCGTACTAAACTACATGAAGATCATTAACCTCCCCATACCCGCAATATCCGATACCACGCAGGTTCCATTCAGATTGTGCTTCTTGTGATTTTCCCTTCCTATCTGTAGCACGACTGAACAGCTTTTGACCCTTGCCGGCATCCATCGAGATATTGGTATGCCATAGACACC
>JABEXW010000645.1:0-12882 GCA_013266185.1 Fusarium sarcochroum
ATTATGAAGTAATTATAATTCCTTATAAAAATAACAAAATGTTACGAAATATGTAGCATGTTATTTTAATAATTACCACTATAATATACAGAACACCTATAAAGATTATACAGCTTCACTAAGCCGGGGTAGGGGTTATTGTCTCAAAGTGTGCTCACCACCGTGTACCTATGTAGGTCGACGCATGGGACCGCTAGATAGTTTCAGCGCATCAGATAGCGCTTGGTCTCGGACTCGACCTTTTGGTAAATGTCGTATTCTTTTATCTTGACGTGAACATCTCGGATAGAGTGGCTCTAGAGAATCTCGATTGTTATATAGCCTTCTGTCCAGGGGGTTGAATTATGCTTAACTGCGATGAGAAGAGTGACTGGCTGATCATATGTCTCGTTTCAATACCATGAGGAGCCATATCCAATCTGTGAGGTATCAACAACCGACCAGTCATTATCTGCAAGAGTGACAAGAATCCTCTGGCGAAGGGGTGTCGGCCGACGGACCGATGACTTGCCTAGAGGCCACTGACCATTTCGCCGTGGTTGCCAGGGATTGGATGAACAGCTTTTTCGAGCCACAAGCCTTTTCCTGCTTGACAGACAATAATGGAATCCTGTCTTTGCTGCACGGGTCGGGCTCGTCGGTAAAGAGATCGGCCTAGGAACAGTCAAGCTTCTGGCGTGCATGGTCGCTGATCTCTTTCAAATGTATTCCATATCTTTATGGCGTCTTTTGACGTGTGCTCTATCGCTCTACCCTCTCCATGCTGCGTCTCTCCCCCACAAACTCCTCCTCCTCCTCCTCCTCACACGTCGAATACTATTATGGCGTCAATAGAGCAACCCATGTGGAGGAGAGCAAGAAGCTCGAGGGACGTAGATATCGGCCACTTTCACTAAGCTCCTATGGCTCTCCTGATGATGCCCGCTACGCTACCACATGGGTGCATGATAAGAAAGGACGATCATTCGAGATGATTCACGGCGTTAACATATCTACATTTGACAGCTGGGTTGAGGAGTGGAAAGGCGCAGGCTTCGCGTTAACTCATGTCTCCGCCACCGGGCCTGCTGGCGATGCAGTATACACCGGTGTAATGGAACATATCAATATCCCCAGCTGGTCTCAATCTTGCGATATCAAGGACATTAACCAATTTCTCGGCCTAGAGGCACAATCGGATCCATCAATGGTCATCAGAGGCTTCAGTATGTACGGCACGCCTGAGAAACGAAGATATTGTGTCTTGAGTCACAAAAACGTTGGAAACGATCATACAGTGTTATTCCCAGACCCCGTCAACTTCACGAGCGTTTATAACGCAAAAATAGCCAAACGTTTCTGGCGCCCATCCAAGCTTTTCTTATCCAACGATCACATTATCTAGCCTATTTTTACAGATGCGAGCGTTGGGAACTAGTCGGTCGTGACAAACTGCAACAAAACAGTGCTCCGCGACAGTATCCATGCTGCGAAACAGAAATGCTTGTATCCGATCGATATCCAAGGCGGCGGATATGGCTCCATGTAGCAATTCACGGCTGTCTTCGCTGAACTCACAGCCCCGAAGCCTCGTCGCTGGAATGCCAGAGGAATTATGGGTGGTTATGTCGACAATGCGTCCGCTAGGATGGCAATGGGCAGGATCATGAGCGACTTCATGAAGTAGAATGGCGTTCGACAAGCACAAGTGGCCATAACCACAGATGGACATACGCTATTAGAGCGAGGCTATACTTGGGCTGAGGACGATCGCAAAATAGTCACTCCTGACGACACATTCCTTCTGGGGGACGTGAGCAAAATATTTACCCGCGCGGCCATCCAGTGGCTTTATGTCCGGGTAACGCTGACGTGTAATCCTGGTCTGGGAAAATTGTATGAGAAGTATCCAGGGGTGCTATCTGAAGGCGCTGAGTACCTGGCCCCGTGCGCGGATGCTAAATGTCCAGAGTGTTGTCTGGGGAGTTTTGGGGGATTTTTACTTGTGTTAATTAGGGCCATTATTTATTTACTGATTGACTATTAATGCCATTTTCTTGACGTACTACCGATATATACTGTAGCATAAAATCTATAATGCTTGTGATAGGAGCTTCTACTGGAGTTTGAGTAATGGTTAAAGTCTACAGGGTAGGGACGTGGAGTGCAAGATCAGCTTCCTTACTTACATGTTTAGTACGCAAACTAAGTATACCACATTATTTAAGACTGTTTCAAAGAAAATTATATTACTCATCTATTGACCACTTTTTCTTTGTAATAGATCTGAGCATTATACATGGAATGCGAGCAGCTAGAAGATATGCGCGGCATGACCTTGGATCGCTAAACGAGGACGTAAAATAGTGGTGCGACTTTGAAGGTGAACAATATGCTATCTGCTTAAAATTGTAGTCAACAAAGCGTCATTAAACCGTTTTAAAAGAAACCGCATCCATAATCAGCTTCGCTAGACTCTCCAAAATAAGTCTCGTAAAACGGAGCCTCAAATTTTACCTTTTCTGGAATACTCCAAAACATGGGTCCTGGTTGGTCGTCATAGCTGACCCATCCCAAACCCACGCACCCATTCCAAACCCACGCACCCACGTTATCGTCAACAAACTTGTCTTGCCTTGGTCAAACAGTGGACCATACTTAAAGATATGATCTCAACCTATTTCTCGAGCCCGTCTCGAAGAAACTTCCACCTCTTGTGATTCTTTTCCTTCTATTCCGAGCCTCAAAATGTCCTTCTCGGCTCACGAAAATGGACAACTCGACTTCAAAGAGCGCATCCAAAACATGGACAATGATAACTGGAAAGAAGGCCACACGCGAGTCGCAGGTCAAAGGCGCTTCAAATCTTCTGCAAAGGTTCATATTGTAGAGCGCGTCAAGCATTTGACATGGGCTTGGTTCACTTTTGTCATGAGCACAGGCGGTATTGCGCTGGTGCTTCATTCTACTCCTCACCAGTTCCGCGGTCTCGAGGTTATTGGCAAGATCTTTTTTATCCTCACGATAGTGTTCTTCGTTGCAATTGTCTCAGGTCTTATCCTTCGGTTTACTACTACACCGAGTGCGCTCAAAAAGAGTTTGATGCACCCGACCGAGAGCCTCTTCTTCCCATGCTCTCTTCTCAGTGTCGCGACTCTCATTTCCAACGCAACCGTGTATGGGATTCCCTCTGTAGGACCTTGGCTGGCCACGGCTTTGCGAGTGTGTTTCTGGATCTACGCAGCTCTCTCGATTCTGTCCGCCATAGTCCAGTTCTTCGTCCTCTTCACCGGAGCTCATCTTCCCATTCATTCCATGACCCCGGCCTGGATTCTACCCATCTTCCCGGCAATGCTCACTGGTACACTTGCCTCTGCCCTCATGTCATCTCAAAGTCCGGAGCACCGCATGTCAATGCTTGTAGCCGGTACGACTTGCCAAGGCCTTGGATGGACTGTCGCAACGCTCATGTACCCGTTGTACCTTGGCAGGTTGATGCAAGATGGTTTACCAGCACCAGCAATGCGCCCTGGTATGTTTGTTGCTGTTGGCCCAGCAGGCTTTACTTCTGTGGCCATCATCGGAATGGCGAGAGCGTTTCCAGAAGGCTATGGCTACTTTGCGACATACCCGATGGCGCAACAGGTTTTGCAAGTGCTAGCTCTTTGGGTTGGCATATGGATTTGGTGCGTCGGATTCTGGTTCTTCGCCTTTGCCCTCCTTGCGGTTTTATCCTCGGCGCTTAGGTGGAAACTGCAGTTCAGCATGACTTGGTGGGCTTTTGTCTTCCCAAACGTTGGCTTTACCCTCGCTACGGCGTACATTGGCCAAGAATTAGAGAGTGAAGGGATACAATGGGTATCGAGTGCCATGACGATTCTTCTCGTTATTATTTGGTTCGTTGTTCTGTATGCAATGGTTTCTGCAGTTGTTCGCAAGAAGCTTCTGTGGCCTGGGCGAGATGGGGATGAGTCCTAGATATGGTTCTTCTTTGCTAGTAGGCTAGACGATTCGATAGTTATAGAAGCCAGGTTTATCTGCAACACTGAGATACTCTTCTTCGTCATTGAGAGCGGCAAAGGCACCAAAGTCTCTGTCATTTTTCCAGGGGATCATGGTATCTTCTGTCATAGTGACATATCCAATCCTGCGAAACTCCCCCTTCCCCAGGCCTTTCACAAGAGCCAACGCATGGCCAAGGGATTCTCCTTTAATATTCTTGCGACAATAAAAAACAGCCAGGTAGATGGTGATTACCTCTTCAGGCAGTAAAGTTGGGAAAACATCATCCAGATGAGCCTCGGTTAACAGCAAACCACCCACTGGCTTCGCCATGTTTGGTAGTGTTATATAATTGTGCACATACCGCAATCTCCCGCCTGGCACAAACTCTGCGGCTTGCTCCGCCGTGAGGCGACCCGTGAGGTCTACCATCGACATGAAAAGGCGAGCCTCTATCAGCGGTCCTTGTAGAACCACGTAGCCATCGCAAGCAGAACCAAACTCGGATCCCGTTGTTGTTACTGATACATCAAGCACCGTTGCCGCAGGAACCCAAGGCTCTTCGCGCTCGTCCAGATCTTCATTGAGATCTCTGTTGCCTATCAGGAACTTCCCAGTCTGTGCTGGCTCAACTGAAGCCCAGGACCATGACGGAGCACGATATAGTTGTGGGGGAATGACTTTCCTCCCATCCGTGATAGCCCAAAGTAAGTCCTGAAGTAGGGCCTGACGCCAGATTCCAGCCAGGTATGAGTCAGAAGGGATATCTGCATAGCTTTGATATAAGGCCGCAATTCCAGCAAAGGCTACTAGGCGGTCGGACTCAAAAGTGAGAGCGCGTGACATATAGTCTTGCAGCAAAGTATGCCATACTGGTCTTAGAGTCCGATCGCTCTGGCCTTTAATTGAGTACAGAGTTCCGGGCGCCATTGTATGTTGAAATTCCCGATTGGCCTCAAATTCATATCCCTCGCAAGTCTCATTCGAGGCAAAGCTTTCAGACTTCATACTCGAGGCTGACGTCCACCAAAGCTGATCTCGGGCAACGTGGATGGTCTTTGGGGAAAGAATCCACTCCTGAAAAACCCATCCCCGGCGAAATAGAGGTTGTGAGAGAACTTCGTCACAGAAAGCGCCTTTATTTATGATTCTCACACCGTCTGGTGGAATCTCTTCTCGGCTGAAACCTGACCATGATGGTATGATCTCACAGGGGTACTTTAGCATTGAGTTTTGCTCTTTAAGACCAGCTGCAGAATCTTGAGCAGCAGTGGCTGAGATGGTAACATATGCCTGAGAATAGACAGACGCCATGTGTGCGGCCTCGGCATGCCAATCATCCTTGGAATCTTGGATGATGCAGAGTGAATCGATCCAGATATACTCGATTCCTAGAGCGTTTGATAATCTGATAGCGTCTTGAAATGTAGCTGGGATCGAATCAAAGGCGATGCCCTCGTGGAATATACCTTCTAGAGCTTGCAGCAACATGAGCGGTCGCACCGCGCCCCAGCGATGGCTGAGGGCAGCATATCGAGTGGATGTATCAAGATTCTGGGTGTTGATGAGTCTGACTGTAGGGTTGTCTTTTGGATCTGTAGAAGGTTGACAGTGGAGTAGCCTCGAAGGTAGTCGAGGGGCCAGCCTTGAAATTGTTGTGGATGAATCAAGCCACCTTCTTATTCGTGACAACGACTGCTCTCGATCAAACTCAGGTCTCCATACCATCCTGTTATCTGGTTGTGAAATGTCTGAAGTCGTTAGAAGGGTCAATATAGCTATGATGGCTGCTGACCAAACGTACTGATTGCCTTGAACATCTGAAATGTACGAAAGGAACGGCCATATAGCTTTGGACCTTTGGAGATGGCGTAGAGAAACCCCAAGGTGAACATGCCACAGAGCACTCCCGCTTTCGGGCGGATTATAGGGATGCCGACGAGGCTCTCCTTCTTTTCTTCCATTTCTTTCAGCCTTTCAGGTCTAGCCGCGGGCTGCTTTTCTTGCCTCAACTCTTCCCAGATCATGGCGCAAAGAACGCAGCTATTCGCAGACTCTGCTAGGCCGTGGAGTGTATGATGAAGATAAGGAGCTGGGGAGAGACCATCTTCTGTAGCATCATCCAGCCTGGCTCTCCACTCGGTCTTGTCTGTTTCAAAATCGATGATTTTGAAGTCAGCATCCTCAATATCGAGTAGATCTTTCTCAACCAGTAGATTCGTAGGAACGTATTGTCCTTGGAAGATGCCGGAACATGACGAACAAAGGGTTGACGGAGACATCATAGGCGGGGATTTTGTTGTATGTTAAGGCGTTCTCTTTGAGTTCAAATCGCATTGAGATGGAATGAGGCTGAAAAGAAAGAAGCCCAGTCTTGGTTATTGACAGGTTGACGACCTACGTTGCCTTAAGCGCTGGAGGCCTGCAGCTGCAGGCCATAGCCTGAAACTGGGTGGGCATCCTGGATACTTGAGCAGTGAATGACCATGGCAAAGGTTAGGGATATCTGGAAGATAAGTACATATCGTGGTTCGTTATGCAGTTATTCCATAAAGAATTTAATCCAATTGATGAACAAGTTTCTTTTGTGAAAGCAGGAAGGTTTGTGCAGCAGAGGCACTCACCAAACGTCTCAGCCACTGTAGTTAAATTACAGCGCTAAACTTTAGCGGGCATATCTCAACGCGTACTTGCACGAATGTCAAATCTCCTCCATCATTATCGTCGTGTTGCGACACAAACAGAATTTCGCAGAGTACTTGAAACAGAATGGGCTCTCTCGATATAATGTTGTCTTGAATATTAGCGCGTTTACCATCTCTTCTTCACCACCAAAGCCGCCAGACAATCGTCAACAAAATACTTCAAATGGCACCGACACGAGCCACGCGTTCGAGTGCAGCCAATGCCTCCCGGAAGTTTTCATCTCAGTTAGAGCCCGATGATGAGCAGACTCCTATAGTCAAAAAGCGGACGACCAAACGTCCCCCTGTTCGCCAAGATGAAGATTTTGACGCGTCTGAAAGGGACGCGACTCCAGAGAATGATATCAAACAGCCTGTACCAAAACGACGGAAAACGCAGCCTTCAAGAAGTAAAAATGCCAACGCCAAAATCCATGAGAGTTTGTTTTCCTCTGAAGGAGAGACAAGCCGAGCGGCATGCATCCCACCAACAAGACGACACCATATCTCATATCACCGACCACTATTACTCAAAGAGTCCTCTTCCCGTCAAGCACTGCTCTCCTGGTTTGACAGTGTCAGCACCAAACGTTCTATGCCATGGCGCAAGGCTTGGATAGACCCAAAAGACCATGGCCAGGATGAACTTCGCAGTCTTCTAGAAAGACGGGCATATGAAGTTTGGATCAGCGAGATCATGTTGCAGCAGACAAGGGTTGCTGTGGTTATCGACTATTGGAACAGGTGGATGGCAAAGTGGCCTACAATCCATGACCTCGCGGCTGCAAGCGCCGATGGTGTCCTTAGTGCTTGGCGTGGCCTGGGCTATTACAGCAGAGCGACAAGGATTCATGAAGCAGCAAAGCTGGTGGTAAACGACTCGACTATGAAGGGATTGTTGCCGTCTTGCACTCAAGACCTTGAGGCCAAAGTTCCCGGTGTTGGGAGATACACTGCTGGTGCCATTACAGCCATTGTCTTTGGACGAGCTGCGCCCATGGTTGACGGAAACGTTCTGCGTGTGTTGAGTCGACAGCTTGGGCTGTTTGGCAATGTCAAGACAAACAAAGTCGTGATCGACACGCTGTGGGCTGCTGCTGATGCGCTCGTCAAAGCTATTGCGCACGATGGGACAGATACCCAACATGATGAAGAAATCGAGACGAGCGATCGACCTGGAAGATGGGGTCAAGCTCTCATGGAACTCGGAAGCACCGTTTGCGTACCGAAGCCAAATTGCTCCGAGTGCCCCATCACATCAACCTGTCGCGCCTACGCAGAAGGGAAGATATTGGCCTCAAGTCAAAACGGAGATGCAAAACTCGGGGACATTGAAGATATGTGTGATCTTTGTGAGTCTTTTGAAGAAGCAACAGCTTCGGATGAAACGGAAGTCAAAACTGAAGATGCCAAGACTGCCAAAAAGACCAAGACAAATGGAGGGCAAGGCAAGCAATTGACATTGGCGGCGTTCGCTTTCAAGGGGCCAGCACAGAACAAGCCATCTACGGATAAGGCAAAAGCGGCCTCGAATGCTCGCGACATGGAAGTTATTGTCGACCACACTCGCAAGTTCCCACTCAAAGTGATCAAAAAAGCCGTCAGGGAAGAAGAAACCTTGGTCTGTGTGATTCGCCGCGGCGACAGCCAATACCTGGTTCAGAAACGCCCAGAGAAGGGGCTTTTGGCTGGTTTGTGGGAGTTTCCCAGTTACATACTGCAAGATTCGAAAGAAGGCAATACACCAGCTAAGCGACGATCTAAAGCTCTGGCTCACGTCTCCAAGCTAGTTGACGAACACGAAGATAAGCCCGTGCAGCCCAAGCATGTGGGCGAGCTGGGCAGCGTACCTTGGCTCTTTTCTCACTTGAAGCTCACGATGCACGTTCACTTCTTTACCATTGAAGATGGTGCTCTGGCAGACGACGCGTCGCTTGCTTCGAGTCGGCTCAAGTGGGCCACGAGTGAAGCTGTTGACGAAGAGTCGATGGGTACTGGAATGCGCAAGTGCTGGGCACTCGCCAAAGATGAGGACTGATGTACAATATAAGTTGTATAATTATAGCGGGTTTGTTATTTACATGTATTATAATGGTCAACAGGTAGAGATACGACAGTAGATGGCATGAGGTTCGAGCCAATTTTTATGATGCTGTTACAAGACAGAGACAAGCCTCGAATATTTAAAATCGCGGGCTTGAGATAAACAACATGAAGCAATTAACACAAAAATCACTCCTCTTTCTTTCGTAAATCCACCAAGATGTTAGTGCAAAAGATCCCATAACCGTGAGTTGTCTATTGGTGGTCACGTGGGCCGAAGTCGCCGAGCATCACGTCCCCGTTCTGGAAATCGCCGCGTCGGTAAAATGTGGAGACGCGTTGATGTTGCATCACGTCCGACGCCGATGGTTCAACCGTTACACGCATCCTCCAAGTCAAAATAAATAAACGGAAATGTCAATTGATTTGTATATAAAACAATGACAAGTTGGTTTGCTACTGGTCGCCCGGCACTTCTTGATGCCCTTGCCAGCGCCTGCGACTTCGTTGATCAACAGATTGCATCAGGTACGTCATTACTTGACTGACACGACCGTGAGGGAGAACGCTAACACGCTGCAGACCTCGAATTAGTTAAGCAGGAACTTGATGAAGCTCTACAGCAACGAGATGATCACGCGTCTCGGGTTTCTGAGCTGGCGGATGAAAATGCCAAGCTGAAGGAGCAATTGGAGCAAGCCACGACCAAGGCGGCTGGAAACGCGCAGGCCCCAGAAGCAACTGCTCAACGAAAATCACCTGGAAGCAACCCGTCAGAAAATGAACCGGATTGGAAGCATGAGTGTGCCAAAGTCAGTATTAAGTTCAAAGCACTTTCGGCCAACTTCAAAAAGGCCAAGGATGCGCTGCGGAAGAGGAAGGAGGAGCGTGACCGATGGATAGATCATGCAACCATTTTGGAGAAGAAGATCAAGACAGCCGAGGAGGAGCACGGAATCAGTATCACAGGTCAAAACAGAAGCGCCCGAGCGACGACCCTGCCAGTGACAAGGACAGAGGAGGCCGTTCCCAGCCCGAGCACCAGCTTCACCTCCGAGGCTGGCCTAGAACAAGCCGACTTGGATCTCCCACCACTGGCTGCTGCGTCGCTCCAGGCTGAGAACAATCAGCCCCTTCCAGACACAACAGCTGCCAACCCTAGCTCGGATTCGACACAAAGCGAGGAAGAGTCAAGACATGGTGACGAGCTACCGGAGTTACCGCCCCAGGACAATGCCAGCCAAGTGAAGATCAAAGAAGAGCCATCATCTGACACCCCGGTCGTTGTGTCTGAGAGAGAGGTGCGCAAGAGGAAACGTGATGATGCAGACCCCAACGAGTCACCCTTACAAAAAGTCAAGGTAGAGGCAGACGACGGCTCGTCAAGTCCTCTGCAGCCCTTGGGACCTAATAATCTTATTGCGCAAGAGAGCATAGATTTGGGAGACGTTGCACAAAGACTGTTGACGCCCAGGAAACGCCGAGAGTTAGAAGAGTCACAACGGCGGGAGCAAATACAGAGCGAAACTTTTGCCACAGCGACAACCCCCAGAACTTTGTTTGTCAGGCCAGATCCTCCACAACAGACAGCCCGACCGCTGGAACGGACCTCGGCCCTTACCCCATTGAGTGTCAATCGAAGGGTAATTCAGTCAACCAGAGAGAAGCCAATCACGCCCCTCAGAAAGGGGCTAGATCGTGGCATATCAACCTTGGCTGAGGATGGCGAAGCCTACAGAAAGGATGGCAATGGTGCAAATGCAGCCCCTAAGGGCAGACTGGATACACTATTGAACAGTCCCGCTGCTCAGGATAATACGCCTACCGGTCGATTGACCCCTCGAGCTCCAGCAAGACCAAGCACCACTGCGGAGGATCTTGCTATTCCAGGACGACGAGTACTTCCCTTTGAACTAGGTGCAAAGCCCAGGGATAGAACTCCCGCCCAGCAGACGAATACACCAAATCGAACACTTGGAATTGATGCCGGATCCAAGTTTACGCCGCAGAACACACGGTCTCCGTTGGCTTCTAAGGAAGGCCCGCCATCCGTGTTGCGGACTAAACCGGTATCGCAACTACGTCCAGATGACTTCAAGATCAATCCTCAGGCCAACGAGGGACACGACTTTGCCTTTTCGGACGTAATTCGCGATAGAGACGAGAGGTCTCGCATGCAAGGCTGCGCCGACATTCACTGTTGCGGAAAGCATTTCCGAGCACTCGCCCTCTCTCAACGCCCCGATCCTCCTTTCACAGCTGCCCAGCGACAAGAAGAGCAGAAGCTATTGGAAGAGTATATGGGCGATTTTGCATATCGGCTGGGAACTATGGATAAGAAGGAACGAGATGAGTTGTGGATTGAAGCCAAGACTCAGGAGCTTGCCAATAAGTATGGTAAGCACCGATACCACTACTCAAGGATGCAAAGTCCTCCAGGATTCTGGAACGCAGACTTTCCCAACACGCAAGAGATAGAGGCGGAGAGATCGGAGGCTGCGAAGAGAGAGAAGCAGACGGTCAGGGATAGACATCGGGAGGCTATGCGCCCCGGTGGCCGATGGCTGTTCCGAGATGAGTAGATTCAGAAGGATTATTGTAAGGATATTATATGGGAGTGTTGGTTGTGCTTCTAGGAGTTCAGGTATTAAGGGTTATAGGATGGGATGGCAGCATAGGTTTACCTAGTAAGGTGTAAATTGAATGTCGAGGTTTGTATATTTGATCACTTACAATTGATCTGTCACATTGATTCCATCGTGATATTAGCTAATGGATATTTGTTCACTTACACTGATGTTGCTCTATGAACAGGGGAGGGGATCCATTGATGAGCGATGCCGGCGCTTGGCCTTGGATGAGTGGAGCACGGATCATTCTCTGGTCTTCGCCTCCTCTCACCTCTGGCTTTGGAATCAATTTCTGCCTCAGACACCAACATTTGCCTCAAAGTTCAATCAAAGGCAAAGGCAACGGTCTTGGGGGCTTTGTCTGGCGAACCTTGTACCATTGGCTGTTGGCTCGTGCCCTCTGCAGTGCTATTGCTTGCGGCTTGACTCTCTCTGTGCTCAGTGCTCATAGGTCATACTGGACTGTACAGTCAGTGAGAGGTTGATAATTTTATTTCAACGCTACGCTCCGCTACGCAACCATCGCAACGCAACGTCAAACGTCAAGCGTCCCCGTTTTGCCTGACGCAACTCGGCATCCCATTCTCTCTCTCAGTGCGTCTACTCTTCGGCTTCGACTGCGCTCCTTGATATCTTTTAATCCGGATTCTTTGTTGCGTTTCGTCTTTGTTGTGCGGCTTTAACAGCTTCTTCCCTGAATCAGCTCGGCCGTCTGTCTTTGTTCTCCGGTCTCGATAACGTTTCTTACCTACTTGTGCGGTCAAATCAGGCCGCCCCCCGGTGTCGCGTCGCAACATCGATCTTCCCCCGTCGCTCTCGAAAGTTTCGACAACCTGAAGCCCGTTAAACTCAACACTTGCACCGTCTGCAAGAGTAGGCTAAGACGCTGTCTACGCGGGTGTCGCACCAACTGGGCGACTCCCGTCCTCACTCAATCCCCAAGCCGGCACGATGAGTAACCGCCATCTGCCGGCTGGGCAGAATATACAGGGAGGAGCTGGCGGAGTTCACGGCGCTGATATGGTCGGCGGCGGAGGGCCTCGTCGGAGGCAGCCTCCTCCCTTTGTTCCCCAGTACCAGCAGCAGCAACATCATCACCACCAGCACATGAATCCCATGTATGCCAACTACATGCCCTACGCCCCTCAGCAGTACTATGGAATGCCGCCGCAGTACCCGAACGGACATTATCAGAACGGCCAGTATCCCAATGCGCAGTATCAGAACGGACAGTATCAGGGTGGACAGTACCAGACTGGGCAATATCAGAATGCACAGTATCAAAATGGTGGAATGCCCTCGCCTAGTTATGTGCCTTACCAGAACTACGCACGATCACCACCCGCTGTGCACCAATATGTTCCCATGGTCGGCGTGAGCGTGCCTCCGAGCTACACTCCTCGCCCAGCTCAGCAACAGTCTCCTGCGCTGTCGACTCCCTACCAGCCTCCACCTGCTTCGGCTCCGATTCTGCCCCAGACTCCTACCGCTACTCCCTCGTCGCAGATGATCCCCCCTCCGACTCCCCCGGCCCCTCAAGAGCC
>JABEXW010000646.1:0-49196 GCA_013266185.1 Fusarium sarcochroum
AATTATATCTAATAAGCCTCCTCTAGTAGCTGGGTCAGTGAGTCTCTAGGGTAAGTTTATTTATAGAAATACTACTAGCTATAAATTATATAGAATTCACTACCACTCTGGTTTAATATACAGTTTAACCAGAGGTAGACCTATAGAGGATACTTGCTTCTTAACCCTGACAGTCTAACCTCATGCATTCTCACAAGATCAACCGGTCCTCTTGAGAAGTCTAAGATTGAAATGAGTCGCAGACATGATCCGTTGATTCCACTCAAACCAGCCGTCATAACTTTCAAGCCATCTCTAGAGTACGAAGACCGTCGAGCCCCTAATCATGTTCATCAGCGTCATCCAAGCGATAAAAAAGCCTCGCAGAATAAGATCAACTCACTATAGAGTCAAAAGGTAGTCCTGACTTGGTTGGTTTACGCTGTCAGGCTATACCGTATACGTTTACCGAATTATATCCAGGGAATAAATGCACCAATCGGATGTTGGAATGTTGCACGGCTGCGGATTTCGGCAAAAGATCCCGCAAGTCTCTAGTACTAGTTGGGTAAGATTGCGATGAAACATCAGAACGGCACCGTCGTTTCCTGCTTGGCACTATCGGGAAAAGGATAAGCCGGATTCCTCGAATGGGCCCTGGTCACGTGGAAGCACTTTGGTCCCACTTTAGTGAAAGAACGGCACCGACGATTTTATCCTTGGCGGCCGATTCTCCGGAGCCTCCCGTTAGCTTCATATGGACAAGGATTACGACCTTGGGAACGGCACCGTCGGTTTTAACATCAGACACATTATGTACGATCATTCTGTGACTACTATACAATGTTGATGATTCCAGACAAATATAAATATGTTGTTCAAATCACCTACTTGAGATCCTTCGCTGTCCTCACCAGATAGTGTCACTTCAAATCCGTGATGGTTTCCTTTTACTTCAAGACCCTTACCATTCTCTCTTCTTTGGCATTTACAATGTCTTCTTGCTTGCAGACCAATAGTCTCGTTACTTCGGACGGACGAACATACGTCTACGATTACGTTCCAGCAAAGGGAGGCAATGTCACAGTCCTCCTCATACACGGTTATCCTGCCACTCGTCATGATTGGAAGAACCAAGTCGAGGATCTCTCTGCGGCGGGCTATGGTGTTATTGCACCAGATTGTCTCGGTTATGGAGACAGCGACATGCCCCTCGAGATCGATGCTTATAACCTCAAGCAAATTGCCAATCACTTGATCGAGATACTGGATAACGAGGGGCTGAGCAAAGTTGTCGGAGTTGGCCATGACTGGGGCACAAATGTTCTTTCTCGCACAGTCGTGTGGCATCCAGACCGATTCGAGAAGCTTGCTTTTCTGTCTCTTGGTTTTAGTGCACCAGGCATTTTCTCCGACATTGATAGCCTGAATGCTTATAGCCTTGCACAACTTGGTTACATGCAGTTCGGATACTTTTACTTTTTCAACGCATACGACGCGGGAGCTCTTGCGGCTTCAAACGTAAGTCTGGTTCTCCAAAAATGTCGAATTTCTAACACTGACTTTCACAGCTTGAGTCATTCTTCAGTCTTGCATTTCCTGTCGACAATTTCAAGTGGGCTGAAAACCTTGCCGGACTTGGAACTGCGCGCGCCTGGCTGAACAATAACACCATCACGTCGCTGCCCAAGTACTTGACTGAACAAGACAAAAAGACCTGGTTGGATGCCTACAGTAAGGACAACGCGACAGAGTCATCCATGAACTATTACAAAGCTCTCCTCCGTGGAGTGCAGGCCAAAGATGAAGAAATTCTGACGGACGAGGACCGTACTTTGAAGGTTCCTGTACTCGCGATTGGGGGTTCGCAAGATTTGGTCACTCGTGCCGATCAGTTGGGTATGATGACGAAGCCTTTCGCTGCCGCTGGGTACACCGAGAAGACGGTCGATGCAGGCCATTGGATGATGTATGAGGACCGAGAGGGCGTTAGTTCGGCTTTGCTTGAGTTTCTCGAGGAATGATATCGGTTTCTAGGGATGTCAAGGCTGTTGGTCTACTCAGTAGTCCTCCGACACATGTTTTGTGAAATTAGTCCAGGCATGTTCTTTGTTGTCATTTAATCTATTTATATCTACTGTTTAGTTTGGATTTCGCCCATGATAGACTTGATCTCAACTGTCAAGCTTTGAGCCAAAGCAGTCCAATCTTTATCCAGATGGAGCAAAATGTTGGATCGAAGACTCGAAGAGAGCCCTTTTACATACCATAAATAGTCCACCTGATCCAAAATGATGCAGTAGCACGCCAACAATATCAAAGCACTAGGAAACTTGCCTTTGAGTTGTTGGATAAAGCTTGCCGAGACAGTCAGAGGCCATAGACGAATCGCGTCCCAGACCGTCAGCTCGTGGCCAAGGCAGCGAGTTGCACTGAATGCAAGAGCCAAATCTCTTGCTGCTTGTTGATATTCTGTTCTAATCTCTTCGTGAATTCCACTACCAAGGCCACCAATGTGAACCACAGATAACAGAAGGGTAGTAATAGGTGTCGAACATTCGTCGTCAGCCATGATTGGAATTTCCCAAGACCGAGCCAGAGTAGCGAGAGGTCCGCTACCGACAGAATCCCAGAAACCGCATACGAGTTGACAGCCGTGACGAACATAGTAAAGCCAAGGTGCCATATGGTCCAAGTCAGGACGGTCTGGACTGGCAAGAAACAGGTCACCAAAGTCGTCCGATTGACCACTGGAAAAGAGTCTAAAAGACCAAAGCACGTAGATATGGATGAAGGCGATTATTGCATAACACTGGAGTGGAGTCGTTGGCGCAGTGAGGATCGAAGCACGAAACAACGATTCTGCCTCATTTTCATGGTGGTTTACAGCTTGGGCAAGCTGATTGGAGTCGAACGTCGAAAAGTCTCCTAGGAAGAGGATATGCGAAGCAGCGAGGGCGAGAATCCCGTGGCGAAGGAAGAGGTTTGCGCTGGCAAATCTCGAAATAGTGGCCTGCCAGAGATAGCCGTTACTATGTCGATTGGCTAATGATGAGTATGTGGAGTTGATATAGTGAGTGAGGAGATAGCGATCGAGTTCATCCAAGGGGGCACTTAGGTCCCAATCACCGAATAATTTGATGAGCTCTTCATTGGAAACCTCGGTCAGGTTAGATCTATGACCAAGTTGACCATTCGGACACGTACCTCGGAGTTTGACGACCTTGACGATAGTAACGGATGAGTGAAATATTTCAAGAGATTCCCTCGAAAAAAGGTCTGTAAAGGCACAGGCTGCCAATTCAATCCATAATAACCCGACTCGCCATGCTGCTCATGCCAATGCTTCTGCATCCGCTTAGTCGTAACGCAAAGATGCCCGCACCCAGCGCTCAAGCACTGAAAACCATCCATGACAGGTAGATTATGCAGAGGAAATTTATTCTCATCGACGCATACATCAAGGACTTGGGATGGCTCACTCAAGTGCAAGTCAGCAGTATATTGGAGGTATGGACGTCTTAGCCGACTGGGAAGACCGTGAATCTCTTTGAGATGTCTTGTGATGGCGCGCGGTTGAATCGCATATTGACAAGTAGTGCATATCACCACCTGGAAGTCGGCATTGTAGTCAAGTAACGCTTTCTGAGCGGGCTGGGGCTCTTCTGGGGTAAATGATTTGGTGTGAACTATAGAGGCTGCCATGTGATCAGTGTTTTCGGAGTATTGACGCTTAACGGGGGAACCGGGTGTAAGGTTGCTAATGTTGGGTGGAGTGAGTGAGGCCTCTCACGGTCTCACTCTCAGGCTGCGATTGGGTCACGTAACAAAAAAGTTGGTCATCAGCCGAGAATACCTCGGAAAAAGTTACTTCCGATTAGAGGACTATTAATAGAGGCAACATCTCTCGGCCGAGTTTGGTGATGCTTATTGACTGCCAGGTGGTTTAGTTAGCTCAGTGAATAATACACATCTACCCGACTTTAGCATAGGTTCTGTAAAAAGCAGAGAATACTTCAGGGTAATGTGCCTATTTTGTTGTATCATGCCTGACCTAAAATTAGCTAGGGCCTCGATTGCTATATCTGCCGAACCGCCAGACGGCCAACGGATAATGTTGCCATGGGTTGGGGTGAGCAATTCAACGCTACTCAGAATCGTGATGTCTCTATGAGGTTTCTGAAAGACCTGGTGATTCTTCCGAAATCGGAAGCCAGGTTCTGGATACATCTACTAGTACGTAACATAATGTTGGCAGAAGCACAGCACATATAACCAGAGCAGTGCGATACGTGTAGTAAAGAAACATTTTTGAATACAACTTTAATTAAACTGCCCAGTAAACACTTCAAGGTATTGAGCGATCAAGTCACCGCTGTCTATATCTGAAAAGGCCTGTCTTAGAATAGCCAGGGGCCATGACCCTAGCAAATTGCCGTGGTATCAGTATTCAAACATCCGCAATCAGATTCACTAGGAACCCTGTCATGCCCCTCGGGATATGGGCCGCTCGATGTCATGACTTCAAGAAATCCCTTGGACGATACACGGCAACGTGTCCATGACGAGCAAATCAGAGACTCCAACATTCTCGACAGTTAGCATTCTCGACCACCCCTACCAGGGTTGAAACAAACGGGAAAGAGGGAAGCTTATGTAGATTTGATGTTAGAAAGCAGCGCTTTGGAACATTGTATGTTGCGTTTCTGATGTTACATCTTGTACTTAATTTGCGGTCTACTCAAATTGCCATTATTTCCACAGTATGACAGAAAGGAACCAATAACCTTGCCTTGGCAACATCGTACGTGTGAACGTTACAGATTGAGGTCGCACTCTTGCGGGGCAATACGAAACGGCATCTTCCATGAAACCACGGTACGAACTGTTGGGATGAAATACAATGCATTTTGTAAATGACACTTGTTGAGAAGGGTCCGATACTATTGCAAGTGAATAAGAAGAATATAACACGATACACCGCCTTGAGCGAGCTGACGCAATTCTGAAGAGATGATACAGGATCGTGCTTCTTTCAGTTTGGACACTGATCTTACCTTTGTCAAAAACCGTAATTCACCTTGCTCCACATCCGCAGTGCAACGGCTGATAGATTACCTTGAAAAGGAGCAAAAAGGTTCAAGACAAAGTAGCGGAATGAAACCTAGTGAAATAGCGGAAGGGACGGAAGCAGAATTTGTGCTAATTGTGCTAGTTATGCTAGTCTCCTCCATAAAATGAAGATCGCAATCATTGTGGAAACAGTTCGGAGAAACCGTCCCCAAAACCCATATTAGCGGGTCAATGAAGTCATAAAAAACACTATTTCTCGTATACAAGATTGTGATCTCCAGTTTTCATAGCGTGACAGTCGCGACTGAACCAAACAGCTGGTGTCATTGAAGAACTAAATATCCCCGACCCTGGTAGTTTCATGCGGCCCTTATTCCAAGGACGTTCGTTTCGTTTACTCTTTGCGGATTATGAAACAGATGATTCCTTCTTCCATTTGACTTCTTGGAGGCCCCAAACGTTGGTCACTCACTGTCTCTCCCAATTCACTCCTTTGAGGCCCTGTTAGTGGTCACTATTCCTCCAGTCCATTCCTTTCAGACCCTGGCAGTGGTCAATATTCCACCCATTCCACTCATTTGAACTTATTTGACAGCCCACTAGTGGCTGTCCCTACACTCTCTTTCCGTACAAGCTTCTTGCTTTTCCGACTTACTTATAGATGTGGTAGCTCGACCACCAAGTTTTGACACTCTGAACCAATGTTAGACCCAAACGCGATATCGCCAAATTGGCCATTGAAAGACGAATTCATGGGGAACCATAACGGAGGAGACAAAGCGCCATGGCATCAGCTTGAGTCAATGCCTACGCCTTTCGCGGCGCAATACGCCAGGCTTAGTCAACCATGGCTACCTGGATTTTGGAAACGGTTTCCTTATCGTGGTCTTGGCATGTGGGTGTTGGCGTTGTTGGGAACGGTGGCAGCCATTCTTATTCTCGTCTTCAGTGACGGAGTTCCTGTTGATCACTGGGACGAGCACATACAACCAACAGTCTGGCTGGCCTTGACCTCTGCGTTGTCGGGCGCTTTTTTAGCCTGTGCCTTTACTGAAGGTGCCGCCATCTCGTACTGGCGAGCAGCTGGAAAGCCAGTCACGGTGAGTAACAAATACTGCTTGAGGAATAACACTTGCTAAACGGTGCCAGTTGCAACAACTTCAAGCTGTATATGGATCCTCAACAGGCATAATCCAGGCCGCCATCAACTTATTCACCTGGAAGTCGAAGGTTCTAGGCTTTGGTACGAACCAACTTCTTTCTTGAAGACCACTCTAATGCTGACACATCACCAGCTTCCGTTTTAATGACATTATCTGTCTTACGTGGTCCACTAATGCAACGTGCGTCCTTGACGGCAAACCATTTTCAGACGCAAGAAGGAACCATCGACTTCCACATCGCACGAGAGCTTCCCGATAACTACGCCAGTATCATGACTGGTCGTACTCACTCCACTTCTCTTTTGACGAAGAATTTTAGCGACATTGCTCAAGGCTACAGCAATCGGAAAGACATGGTAGTCTTTGATACGACCTGCGACAATTGCACAACCTCAGTTCAAGGATTCGGTTTTCAGGTCAACTGCACCGACACTACACGCGACTTTAATCTCACTGTTGGAATGGATCGTGCAAGCATGATGAAGGCTATGAGTGGAGGGGATCTGTTCCAAGTCAACATCACCGAGTACAGCGACTATTCGGTCTATGATATGCCTGACGGGTCGTTTCTGCGTTACACAACACTATACAAAGATACCCACAAATGCAGTGGCAAGCTCAAGATCCAAACTTGCGACCTGCATGCTGGGACGACAAAGTTCCCTGTACGTATGGATGGGGAGACAGTAGAGCTTGTAGGAACATGGAAGGACGACAAGTTTATACGGCGCAAGTATGTATTACGTTCTCTTCTGTGAGGTAGTTCTCCTGGGCAACTGCTAATGCAAAACAGATACATGATGCCTGCTCCAATGGTCGCTAGCGGCTCAGGAAATATTTTGGGCGGGTTCAGCATGATAGCCCAGGCTCTTTATGAGTCTTCAGCTTACATGTCCTTCACTGGCGCCACTGGCTACGACGTCAGCTCCGATGGATTACCTGCGACTCAATACCTCACCATGAACAGCACTATTCCCGGATGCGAAGATACTTGGGAGAATCCCATGGACGACATTATTGAACTGACGAGGGATATTGGTTTTAGAGCCAGCCTCCAGTATGCCAAGTACAACACAACAGACAAGCAACGCGTGGAATATGACAGCGGCACTGTCACTCTTGTCTACGTGACGAACTACGAGAAGATGTGGATAGCAGTCGCAGTCTCGCTCGTGGGTATCTTTTCGGTACTTCCGACCTTCTGGGGCTGGTGGGAACTGGGCAGAGACGTCAGTCTCAATCCATTAGAGATTGCCAATGCGTTTGGGACTGTCGGCCAGGAGTCGCATATCATGAGAAACGTGGATCCGAACCAAAATGTGGGTGGTATTGTTCATGCGGTGAATGATATCGGACCAGTGAGATACGGAGCATGGGAAATGACTGATGGAGTGGTCAGGCTGGGCTTTGCGGGAGCTGGGTTGGTGAGGAATCCATCAAAAGGCGAGAGATTCAATTATTAGACTAATACCACGTAACGAACGCTATCTTCTTTTCCACGAGTAGCTCAGGACTGTCGGTCTTGAGCTTTGCTCTCCTTTCATAGCAGCATCGTTTTATGCCAAATATATTTCAACACGTAAAAAGAAACAAACACCAAGGTTGACATAATTTATCTCAGGCAGACTAATAAGTGGTCCATTTACTCCCGAACCTGGAACAGGCAGCTGTTCTACTTATTCTTACTTGATTCTGGCTACCACTCTTTAAGAATATTTCGCATCAGGCTGGCGGGAAGGCCTACGCAGATCAGAGAGGAAGCTTATCGGGCTGCCCAGATACGCTCTGTATCCGTGGACTGTGAACCGAAGCGTGTCCGGTTCGTGATGCTCCGTATGCCTAAGGCTTAATTAACAAATTACTCGCAAGTTTACTGTGATGTGGTTAAGCTACGTACTGATGCAGCGTATAGACGCACGTATTTGCGGCCTCCGGTTGCATGCGACGGACGAGTCCTTGCATTCCAATCCATGCTCCAAGTATACAACATATTGAACTCCTAAAGGGCCGGATCAAAGGCATACATCTATCTGACAATCATGTGTCATATTTTACACCTTCAAACACAACTTTACCTCCCAACCTTAAGCACATTAGCTGCATTACCCTCGGGCGATAATTAACCTTATCATGCAAGCTTCAAGTTTTTTAAATCCACGAAATGCATTTTCTGCGAGTCACACAGTAAACGTTAATCACTCACTATAAAGAGATTCTTTGGGTCTTCCTTACGCACTCAAATCTTTTCATCAAAAACCCTAGCTGAGTCTTAGCTTCCGAAAGTCAAGATCCGTCACTCTTCACATGACCAGCACCAACATGGCAAATGCCGAACTCACATCCTACCACAGTCAGCATTTACAGATATTCAATCCTGCATCTGGGCCACCCGAGACCTTCACATTGTTTTCAAGATTCCCTCCCGAGATTCGCTCTCTAATATGGCAGCAAGCTCTCAGCTATGAGCGTCTTATTAACACCACTCTTAAGAAGCCACAAACAGGCCAGGGCAAATTGAACGACCAAGGCCAAAGATATCAAGTTGTCTTGTCTTGTCCTAAAATTATCAGCAAACTTTTCCGCACCACGTCCGAGTCACGATATACAGCACTGTCTTTCTACCGAGTTTAATTACCGTGCCGTTACGCTTGGAATCGCAAAGTCAAGGAAGTTGGGAGGCTATATCTATGTCCTGA
This sequence comes from Fusarium sarcochroum, assembly GCA_013266185.1. Classification (NCBI taxonomy): domain Eukaryota; kingdom Fungi; phylum Ascomycota; class Sordariomycetes; order Hypocreales; family Nectriaceae; genus Fusarium; species Fusarium sarcochroum. Next base: position 8,912 of record JABEXW010000646.1, read on the forward strand.
ATTGGATATTATCAAGATCAATCTGTACCCAGATGGTACCCGCTCTATCAAATATTTCACAAGTTTTGCACGCGATATCTGGGCTGCTGACCCACGACATGTTGGCCTAATCAATATCTCACTGTCTGAACTAAGCTTCCTTGCATATTGGGTACTTGATATTGCTCAAAAATCACAATCACGGCTCTCGAAGCAAGTTTTTTCGAGACTAGAGCGCGTCGTTTTCTCAAAGACGGTGCCACGCAAGTTCTACCCCCCTTTTGACTCGGTGCCAGGCATTCCCGATTTTGAGATTCATCGATCTATTCCTGTATCAACTTATATACAGAGGTTTGAACGCCTGAAAACAGATCCCAGATCAATTGGAGCGGAGTTGGGAAAGACACACATAGGTTACTTTGATCCGAGAAGAGGTTTCCGTGCCTGGTCCAGAACTCTCGCAAGACACGGGTTAGACCTTGATAAGCTCAACATCAAGTACAGCTTTCTGCTTAGCCACACACATCGCAAACCGGGTAGCATAATATCCAGGAAAGATGCTTCCAATTGGGCTTTAGAAGAGTTCTCAGAGTGGAAGGAAATTCTGTGTGAAAAAAGACAAGAATACGGGCAAGAAGCCAGAGATGAAACTCCAGAGGAGTTGGCGGCAGCACCACAGCTGGCGGTTGGGTTTTGGCACTTCCCTTTGGAGAGCATTGGACCAATTACTGGTCTCAACAAGGTCGAAGGCCAAGAGCGAATCAGGTTTGCTTACAACCGGGTTTTGGATTTCTCAGAATGCCCTCCAGAGTTGTGGCTGTCTCATCTACCATAATACAGGACAAGAACTAGGAGTATCTACTCGCATAACTAGAGATTTATTTCTAGCGTTGCTAATAAAATAAAAGTTCACTATGTCTTGCCTAAATCACCCACCAACGCTGACTACACATCTACATCGCCAATCCATCTGATCCATCGCGGTGAGGGGCAAGATTGACAGACCCCTCTGGTCTCTGAATTGGCCTGGTTTTCCATCAAGATCGTGTCCCAAGTCCAAGATCTTCGGCGGTGACTAGCTTCTGTCGCTTGGCGGATGTAGGCATTGGCGAGAGTGTGCGCTTGGAGGCAAAAGCGCAAGGAAACAGCACAATCAACAAAAGATCAACGTTCTGGATAGTTGGCGATGTTGAGATGTGACATGTTGGAGAAGATCAAAAAGAAGAATAAATCGGAGAGAATGATGGCGCTATTGAACAGGGGAAACCCCCATGACTTTTTGTCTTCTTTTCTGGTTTCAGTCTTGAGCTGGGTGACGGTTGCGGCTACTAAGCGGGCGAAGCGATTACTGACAAGTTCATAATATCCTTTTTGGCAATACGGATAGCGATATCGTTAACTGAGAGTCTGGCACTGTGGCGCTTTCACTAATTGGGCTAAGTTTGCGCTTCATTATTGGGCAAAACACTAGGTGGGGCTGCTTACTTTCGATGTTGCATACAAAAATTTCACTATTTAAATACATATATGGCATACTCTACTCAAGATGGTGGGTGATCTCTGGCCTATAACCTTCAATCCATGTACTGGTTCGATCTCGTTTCTGACATGTTTCGGGATTCAAGCGTCCAAGCTCCCAGGGGCATAAGGAACGCTAAGAAAGGAATTTCTAGGCAAACGGAGCTTATACTCCATAGATTCGCAGGGGTTCTCGGGACAATATCTCAAACTGTCCATTTAGCGGCCATCTTTTTGTAAAATGGTACCCCATACTCGGAGCAGAAAATGGAGACGGCTGACCGTATATAAATCCATGCATTCGCCCTGTGATACAAACTCTGCTAGTCGTTTCTGTTCGCTGTTTCCCCAATCCTTTCCTGCACGTCTTATCACCAGCATGGACTCCAAGTCAGGCGGGATAACACCCAATAACAACGCCATTGTGTCGTTTCAGACCATCAGTTACCTCATCAGTCTCTGGCTTGTCTATCGCATTCTTCTCGCACTGTACAACATATCGCCTTTGCACCCCCTGTCCCGTTTCCCTGGTCCCAAAATAGCTGCTGCAAGTTATGTCTACGAAGCGTACTACGACTGGTGGCGAGTAGGGAGATATGGGAAAGAAATCCGCCGGATGCATGAGCGCTATGGTAAGTTAGAACATACACAAGTCTGGCTGAGAAAGTGGTTGAATAACAAAAATTCAGGCCCCATCGTTAGAATCAACCCCGACGAGCTCCATTGCTCTGATCCGTACTTTACTGATGAGATTTATGCCGGCCCCGGCCGCATTCGCGACAAATGGCAACACCAGCTAAACACTGGAGGTGCTGGTCCTGTGTCAGTCACAGGGTTCTCGACAGTTAATCATGAAGTGCATCGTATGAGAAAAGGAGCTTTGTCAAAGTACTTCTCCCGCCAACAGATGCTTAAGCTTGAGGGCGAGGTAACCGAGTTCGCATAGATGACTGTAGACAAGATGCTTCGATCTGCTGGTGGAGAGCTATTCGATGTCAAAGAAACTTTTAACTGCTTTACGGCCGATATTATTTCCTAGTATGCCTTTGGTGAATCTATGGGTTTTATTGCTCAAGAGGGTTGGGAGCCGAACCTGGCAACCTGGGTTAAGTCATTCTTTTAAAGTGCATACATGATGAGATATAATGTCTTTGCAAGGAAAATGGCTTAGGTTCTTCCTTTCTTGTCTGATTATTTGGGCGAAGACATTAAGGCGGTTATGCGATAGATGAATGTTGTTATTCCCGGATATATCGAGGCCGCCCTGAAGAACCCCGAAGGTGGAAGAGTGTTTGCCGATATGGTTGAATCGAAGTTAATGCTAGAGTCCGAGAAATCTATGTACAGGATGTCCGGCGAGGGTTTCAACTTTCTTCTCGCTGGTACTGAAATAACTGCTGTAAGTCATAGTTGCGTTCTGTTCTGCCCGACGCCTGCTCACATATACTGACAGGCTACTGTTACCGTCATCACATATTATCTTCTTGCCCAACCCTTGGCATACAGGCGGTTGATGGCGGATCTTGAGGGCCTTGACAAAGACAACCTAAAATGGACCGATCTCGAGCAGCGATCTTACCTGTGGGCCGTCATCCATGAAGCATTGCGTGTGATGCCCGGAGTATCCCACCGTTCAGCCAGGATTGCCCGCGAAGAAGATTTAATCTACAAGAGTAGGGACGGCAATATTGAGTGGTTTATTCCTAGAGGCACCCCAATCGGCATGACGTCCATGATCAACCACTGGGACAAGGAGATTTTCCCAAACCCTGACGAGTTCATCCCCGAGCGATGGCTAGAAAATGGCAAGCCCAATTACAAGCTGCAGAAACTACTGATCGCTTTCGGTAAGGGCAGTCGTGCATGCATTGGTGAAAAGTAGGTCATTCCAGTTCGTTCATTTCTGAATATCTTTGCTAATGCATCCTGAAGTCTCGCCTACTGCGAGGTCTACATCATGGCGGCTATGTTGGCCTTGAGAGTTATTCCGAGAGCGCGTCTATATGAGACGACCATTGAGGATATAACGTATGACCATGACTTGATCGTGGTTCAAACAAAGAAGGGATCCATCTCAGTCCGTATCACGGTTGAATAGATCAAGATCTAGTCAAAAGGAGCTATGAAAGTTGAAAGTCACGTCCAAGTATTCCTCTGGACCAAGAGATATACTGCAGAAACTTACGCATTTCCCAAATAGATGTCGCAATTGGCTTTACAATAGTATTCGGGCGGCCATTGAGGAAGAGGACAGAAAGGAGTTGGAACTTCTTAGAAACGCATAAAACGGGACTACTCTTCAATCTTCTGCATAAGTGAGCAGTAAGAAGGTGGTCGAACTGGTTCTAAGCACCGTAGACGTCAATACTCAAGGGATTCAGTCTGGACGTACTGTACTTCATGTGGGGGCAACTTCACAGATCCTTGTTTCTGAATTCCTCCGATAAGGTGCTTATCTGGATCTCGGCCCGTTTCAGCTCGCTGTTGGATGAACAGACTCGAGTAAATCTCCCCAGTTGTTGCAGAGTTGCATTACTGCCGGGCTCCTCTATTAGCAAAGCACTTTTGTTCATCGGACTTTTTACCTCATCCAATCACTATTGAATATGGATAAAAGCCGATAACACAAAGGGTAGTTAAAACCTCGCGATTAAGAAGTGCCGTTTGTTCCGTGCCTGGCCCACCTCGTACCCCTGAATAATTGCCCGAAAGAGACAAGTCAGTGTGGCATCATGACCTGCGATTGGGGATCGACGCTACGGCCTAGCTTCCTAATGAAGCAGCTCGCCAAGGATCGCGGAGCCCTTTTGTATTCTGAAGGCCTTTTGCAGGAACCTTTTAACAGGAGAATTCCATTCCGATGCCGACTTATCCAGAGAGTCATGTGTAAATGATTGATGATAACGACAGACGACATGTAAGTAGATAAAAGCGAAGGTCCTATCCATGATGTTTTTTCTTGCCAAGTCTTTCATATCCAAGTCTCTCATTGTCTTTGGGTCTTGACGAGATATTTGATCCATCTTTGAACGCTCTTTATCAATACTCAGGGATCGGCGGCGACCCTCTAACTTTACCATGTATCTTTCTTTATCTCCATGTCTTCTGTTGGCGTTGTCGGCTCTACCCACTACCCTTGGCAAATCATTCTCGCACCATGCCAAGGTACCAAAGGGTTGGCATGTCGACAACTCGGCCGGCGTCTCTGAAGAGAAACAGCACGTCTTCAGTATTGCTCTCACCATGCAAAACATGGAACAGCTGGAGTCGAAGCTATTCGATCTTTCTAGCCCTGAAAGCAAAAACTATGGCCAGTGGTTGTCACACGATGAAGTCAAGACAACCTTCTCTCCTTCGAAAGAGGCTGTCTCTGGCGTGACAAAGTGGCTCAAAGCCAACGGTGTCAAGCACTATAACGTCAATGGCGCTTTCATCGACTTTGCACTCGACGTTGCCAAAGCCAACTCATTGTTGGGGGGTGATTACCAGTACTACATCAAGGACGGCCAGACGAAGTTGCGAACTCTCTCGTACTCTATTCCCAATGATCTGGCGAAGCACGTTCAATACGTGGATCCTAGTACCAACTTTGGAGGTACCGTGGCTTTTAACCCTGTTCCTCGCCCATCGCGGACTATTGTCACCGAGCGCAATGATGCAGCCGCAAAGAGCTCTGTTGATGCTTCATGCCAGACAAGCATCACCCCATCTTGCTTGAAGCAAATGTACAACATCGGAGACTACACTCCTGATGCCGACTCTGGAAGTACTATTGGTTTCAGCAGCTTCCTAGGCGAGTCTGCTCTCTACGAAGACGTCTTTCAGTTTGAGGAAAAATTTAATATTCCCAAGCAGAATTTCTCGACTATTCTGATCAACAACGCTACGAACAACCAAGACCCCAAGACCGCCGCTTATGGTGAGGCTGATTTGGATGCCGAGGCCATTGTTGGAATTGCCCACCCCCTTCCTTTTGTTGAGTATATCGCAGGTGGTGCACCGTAGGTTTAGTAACTACTTGCTTTTATCTGAAATACTAACGTGAACTAGACCTTTCGTTCCCAATATTGACCAGCCTACCGCTGCTGACAACCAGAACGAACCTTACCTGCCGTACTTCCGCTACCTCTTAACCCAAAAGAAACTCCCAGCGGTCATCTCTACCTCGTACGGTGACGAAGAAGACGTATGAACTTACCCTCGTTGCCATTTACCTTTCTAACACCATCACAGAGTGTCCCTCAAGAATACGCCACCCTCACCTGCAACCTTATCGGTCTCTTGGGCCTTCGAGGCATCTCCGTCATCTTTTCTTCTGGTGATCTTGGAGTAGGTGCTGGATGTCTGGCTCCTGACTACAAGACCGTCGAGTTTAACGCCATCTTCCCTGCCACCTGCCCTTACCTGACTTCTGTCGGTGGTACCGTTGCCGTCACTCCCGAAATTGCCTGGGATGGGTCTTCTGGAGGATTTAGCAAGTACTTCCCCCGACCTAGCTACCAGAACGAGGCCGTCAAGAAGTATATGAAGACCGTGTCTGCCAAGACTAAGAAATATTACGCTCCTTACACCAACTGGAACGGTCGAGGTTTCCCTGATGTCTCTGGACATAGTACCTCCCCTGGCTACGAAGTTATCTACGCTGGTAAGCAGGCCAGAAGTGGGGGCACCAGTGCCGCTGCTCCTGTCTGGGCTGGTATTGTTGGTCTGCTGAACGACGCCCGATTCCGAGCTGGCAAGAGAAGCTTGGGTTGGTTGAATCCTCTTATCTACAAGTACGGACCCGAGGTTTTGATCGATGTTACTGGAGGCTACAGCATTGGATGCGACGGAAACAATACTCAGAGTGGCAAGCCAGAGCCCGCGGGATCTGGTATTGTTCCTGGTGCTAGATGGAACGCTACGGCTGGATGGGATCCTGTGACTGGCTTTGGCACACCTGACTTTGGAAAGCTAAAGGATTTGGTCTTGAGTCTTTAAGTTGATAGAAGGCCAACCGTTTTATCGATCTCAATATCAAAATAGTAGATCCAGGCTTTAAGAATAGAGGAATATAAATCCCATCACTGTCTTGAGTGCGGCCAAAAGGTTGCAGTATAGGTGCGCTAGAGAAGATCCAATTTCTCGTTGCCCCAGATTTGTTCGAGTAGCCCAGCCTATCAGCACGTAAAGAATACATTCCAAAATAGAGGTCTACAATTTGAAGGCAAATGGAACTGTAATTGAATCATAAAATGATATATCCGCTCGCGTAATTCGCGCTTGACACTTGTGCCGAGAACTCTCACTCACATGGCCTCGACTCTCGAAGGTAACACAAAGTTGCATCCACACTACTCCCTAAAGGGTAAATGCACTAATTCTAAGGAACCCTGAAGGGGCTTCGGAGATAGATGTCAGTCATTTCTAGGTAGCAAATATCAAGTATAAGTGATGCGATATATCCATGGCTCTTACACATACTTGATTGCACATTATCACACTTCTCTTTTACCATATTCTCTATTACCAAAATGAGCAAGATCCTCGTCGTCTTTGGTGCCACTGGCAACCAAGGCTCATCTATTATTCACCATGTCATCAATGACCCTGACCTGTCCAAGCTATACACTATTCGAGCTGTCACTCGTGATCCATCCTCTTCCAAAGCGGCTACTCTCAAATCCAAAGGCATCGAAGTAGTTGCCGGCGACCCTTATGATAAAGCTTCCCTGGAAGGTGTGTTTCGAGGTGCACACACTGTCTTCGCCATGACGACCTCCAGCTATGATGGACCAGCCCATGGTGAACTTCAAGCTGGAAAAGACCTGGTCGATGCGGCTATCGTACAAGGCGTGGAATACTACATCTGGAGTACGCTACCCTCACCGCAAGCAATCTCAGCAGGCAAATACACCAAAGTTGTCGGCTTCGATGATAAATACTCGGTTGAGGAGTACATCCGGAGTAAGTCAGAGCTCAAAAGTGCTTTCTACGCCCCAGGCTCTTTCATGCAAAATTATGCCGCCATCATGCATCCGCAGCCCAGTCACGATAATGACGGTACTTTTGTCATTACTCGTCCGGTTGCGCCGTCGGCAAAACTTCCATTGGTCGACATCGCCGGCGACACGGGCAAATTTGTTGCATCGATTCTCGCGGAGCCAGAAAGATACCAGGGCAAGCGATTCGCCGGTGCAACCAAGTTGTACACTATGGAAGAGCAGGCGGCCATCATCAGCAAGGCGACAAACAAGACGGTCAAGTTTGTCCAAGCGCCATCAGACGTTTATCGATCCTTCTTACCCCCAGCACTTCAAGACGAGTTGGTTGAGATGATGCTGTTCCAAGAGGAGTTTGGATATTATGGAGCTGATACGGAAGCTGAAGTTGCTTGGTCTGTGGAGCACGCAAGAGGTACACCGTCGACTTTTGAAGAATATCTTAGTCGTAATCCCTTGACTTTGGCCTAAGTCCGAAAAGGCATGGTCATCGATCGGAGATCAAAGTGAGACTAGTTAAGTCCGAGAATTGACCAAAGTGTTGGGTACCTTGGTCTAGGCCTGAACTCTGGTGGGCAGATTGTACATAATAGCGGTAGTTACACTTAGTCATCTCGCCCTAACCTAAAATTGTTTCTCCCGATCTTAGGTCCCCTCACCACCGATCGTGGGATTATCGTAACACTTCTCGGAAGACACAAGAAGATATATGCAATTTCAATGTCTAATAGTGGAATCATGAGCTCTCAAATAGGTAACACTTTTCACTTTCTGCCTGTGGTGACAGCAGGATCAAACAGTCGCCGCGATATCGAGCTCCGGCAATCCAGCGCCAGATCACATTTGGCCAAATCCATGCATCGCCGCAGAAAGACCGACCCAAAAAAGGACAAAACCAACGATATTATCGAGAATGATACAGAGTCTGAGTCTTTGGCCCAATCCATCGTGGATAAACAAGCGAGGAGACATACTGGCCATCTTCCAGTCACACAGCAGCAACTCGCCCTACACATAATAATCCCAGACAAAGTGGTGGATCAACACACCAAGATGTTACTACACTATTGCAAGACCTCGTATTGGCCAGGCTTTGAACTAGGATCGGCATCATTTCACATACCAGCATTCGCACTCAGTTATAACAGCCTCATCGCTCAAGGTCCGGCTCTGGTCCATGCATTGCTTTGGCAAGCAGCTGTCAGCCTCAATTTCCAAAGGAAGTCGACGGTCGAAGACAAAAAGAGTTTGATGCACTACAATCAGGCCCTAAGTCACATTTCTCGAGATATCACAAAGCCCATAACGGAGATCCCTGAGCAAACTATGTATGCCATTCTAAGTCTGTGTGGTCCCGAGATATCGCACCAAGATGGGAATGGTATTACCACAAGGGCCTTCAATCCTCCGCTGACAGAGTTGTCTTGGATTCATGCTTACGGATGTCGAGCTCTGGTAGAGACTCACGCTAAAGCCTTGATGAGATTAGTCGATTTGAAGGGGGGAGTTCATAACCTTAGAACCCCTGGCTTCCAGGCTTCATTCAACTACCTGGATCTCGTTCGGGCAACACAGAAGCTCGTCAAGCCACATCTTCCGATTTGTCAACTTTACGGCCAGATCAAACAAGACCATGATAGAGCCCAATTCTTTGGTCACATCGCCGACTTTACTGGCGAGTCATCTTTCGGAGATTGTTCAGCACAAATCTACAACCTGAGCGAGATTGGGCTTTCAGAAGAGATAAAGCAAGTTATGTGTGATATGAGTATTTGGGTCAGAGTTATAGAAGCCTATCACCATGAAACTCTGTCAAATCCCGATTCGTCACTCATTGCCGCCCACCGGGATCTGATACAACAACGGCTTCTTGGCACCTTGCCAAGCCGCTACAGCGATGAAAGAAACGCTATGGAAGAGCAATTTGAAGAACTAGAGGACAACATTGATACATGCATCAACGAACTTGTTCAAACCGCTCTGATGATCTTTTCACTTGGAGTTACTTTCCCGATAACTTACGCAGCTCCATATCATCGAGCAGCAGAGCGACTAAAGGGTGGAATGCAGCGACGCATGCAACAGCTAATGGACCTAGAGCTTCATGATCTTCTTATCTGGCTTGGCATGCTCGGGGTACTTTGCACAGAGCAGGTCGCGGATGATCTCAGAGCATGGTTCATTGACATTCTGTTCAGTGTTGAGCAAGATCGCACAAGACAGTTCACGTCACGAGATTGGAATCGAATAAAAGAGGAATCGCTTGATCCCTTCTTGTGGTCTAGTGTAGCATGCGATAATGCAGCAGAACGAGCATGGGATCAGATTCAGCAGCGCTTGCGGGCTAGGAGTTGGGATACGATAGCATGGCCATGTATGCTAGGTACTATGTGTGGATAGATTCGTCTTACTGGACTCTACAATGATCCAAGTCTCTAACAATCCAGGTAGAAATACCCCACTCGATAACTTGTAGGGCTGAACGTGCGGCGGGTGAAAGAAAGTTACTGAGGCTACCTTCCGGATCCCTTTGCTACAGTAATGTGTGATTGACAACTTCACCATTCCCGCTGGCTTTTATTGAGAATATAAGCGTCATCAATTGACGATAAGACAAACGTTAATCCCATTTGGGTATGTACACTAGTCATTGTGTAACCCGTGCTCACAAACTCGCGAAGATGATTAATTACACTCCATCGGCGTTAAGCCCCTTTGGGCTATTACACTAACGGGTTGAACCGATATCTCCATTTTAGCGGGCTTAGACCGTACGGACTAAGTCGGAGTATTGTTCAAGCATGAGTCTTACGCCAATGAGTTGTGGCCCCTTCAGCATTTGATATGGAGGCTCCATTTGGCCTCTTGTAAAGTGCTAGACAATTACATTCAACGCGATGGAGAAGCTCATATCTCCGGTTCCGAAATTCGAGTGGGCCTCTCCGAGTCCAATCGAGATTCATCTGCGTTATGCATGGATCATCACTTCTCGAGAAATGAGACACTCGTTCAATTATACATAAAATCCAACCTGTCTACCTTATAAGTATTTAGATATTATATATACCTCGTTCCTACGATTCTGAGAAACTTGTTATCTATTTAGCCCATCCATCACTTGTTATCAGCTATCACACAAAACTTATACATCACCATGTCTCTCAGTGGAAAAGTCATCCTTGTCACAGGAGGCTCCAAAGGCATCGGCAAAGCTGTCGTGGAGCGCGTCGCAGCAGACGGTGCCAGTGTCATCATCAACTACTCCAGCGACAGTGCACCCGCAGACGAACTTGTCAACAAGATAGGTTCTGACAGGGCTCTGGCTGTCAAGGCTGATGTCTCAAACGTCTCTGAAATCGAGAAGCTTGTGCAGTCTGCTGTGGATAGATTCGGCAAGATTGACTGTTTGATGGCCAATGCTGCTGCAGCCCCGATGAACGACCTTGAGAGCACAACCGAACAGGCATTTGACCGAACTTTCAATCTAAACGTCAAAGGTCCCTACTTTCTAGTTCAAGTGAGTATCTCAAGTATGACATAACCACCAATATATTAATTCTTGATAGAAAGCAGTTCAACATATGCCGCGGGGTGGCCGAGTAATTCTCGTCTCCAGCGGTGTTTTGCACCAATCTCAGGTCGCACCACGATATCTTCTCTACGCATCCAGCAAAGGCTCCGTCGAGCAGATGACAAGAATCTTGGCTAAAGACCTAGGATCAAAGCATGGGATTACTGTCAACGCTATTGCCCCCGGTCCCACCGCCACAGAACTGTTCTTCAAGGGTAAATCACAAGAGCTCATCGATACTATCGCCAATTTCAGCCCACTGGGACGTCTTGGAAAACCAGAAGAGATCGCTGGTCTGGCTGCGTTCTTGGCAGGACCAAGTAGTTCATGGGTATCTGGACAGGTCATTGGAGCTAATGGAGGTTCTTTTGTGTAAAGAGAAGTAGTCTACTACTAGAATGAACCTAATTCTATTTTAATTCTATTTGCTTTTTTTTTTTGCTACGTGAAAGTATTTGAAGTTTGGAGGAATGTTTACGAGGTCAGAGTGCGCTATTACAAAGAACGGGACATAATTTCCTAATTATCTTTCTCCATCTGTAATTCCTGCAGTGAGACGCCGCGCTCACTGAACCTCCGTCTTTCGATCTCGTACAAGATGAGATATATCTTCATGCCCAATCATAAGAGCCGCAGTTGCCGCTGGCCTCGGACGCCACGTCTTAGGGAAAGTCTCGACCAAAAAGCCTACGGGAATCTCGGAACTAAGTTACTATCACGGGCTAAGCCTTATACTAGTGCATTGCCTGAATCCAGAAATGATCGTCTAATCAATGTGGGGGCGGCGCCCGTAGGTGAACTCAATGGAGCTTGTGAGTAGAACAGCGACTATTAATACAAGCGTTCAATGACTCCCATTCAGAGGCAACATCAGACTCATCGCACTTTCAAACCTTATTGACTCAAGGAGCCCACTCAATATGTCGTCAACCGAATCAGACAGCCCCCAGGGTGTTACTTGGCAGGCTTTGGAGGTCAAGAGCCCTCATGTTAACAAGCCAGTACTGGTCTACGCTGCCAAATCCATACCCTATGTTCAGGGTGCCCATCGATTCCAATCAATCAATGTGTATGCACCGCGTTCTCCCAACTCTACAATCAGTCCTGGGCAACCCTTCAATTCTCTCCCATCATCTGATGGCTCTACGAGTGAGCTACCACGTTGGCTAGTTCATATTCATGGCGGCGCTTGGCGAGATCCTTTTCTAGATGCATCATCTATTGAGGCTACAGTCGCTCATGCCTTTGAATCTGTTGGTTCTGACTCTCCAATTTCAGCCATCATCTCAATCAACTATACCCTTTCTCCATTTCCCACTCATCCAACACACCAATACGATCCAAACAATGGGGATCAGTTAGACACGGCTCGAAACGCCCAACACCCAGGACATATCAAAGACGTTCTAGATGCATTTGCTCTTCTTCAAATCTTGGGCTTGAAAGATGATTCCTATATCCTATCGGGACATAGTGCTGGCGCATGCTTAGCATTCCAAGCTGCCCTTTTTACAAGAGAGCAATTGGGTCTCGGGCCTGGTGGACTCCCCCCGCGCCCAGCTGCTGTGGTTGGTCTCAATGGGCTTTATGATCTTCCTGATCTTGTTCATAACCTCGGTGCATCACATCAGCACCTTGCAGAGGTCTATCAGAATCTCCTTGGTCAGGCTTTTGGACAAGATCAGGATGCGTGGCCGACGGCAAGCCCAGCGCGCTTTGATCCAAAGTCTGTGGCACAAAGACTCGAAGAGGGCAAGCTGGCAAGGGTTACCCTAATAGACCAGAGTATTGAGGATCAGCTAGTTCCAGTCGCTCAAGCAGACAAACTCGAACGACGATTGAGGGAGGTCAAGGGGTTACGAGTTATTAGGGGAAACAGATGTACGGACAGACACGCTACTCCTTGGGAAGAGGGTTACATGATATGGCAGACTGTCGAAGACGTTCTTGGAGTTTTGAGCGACGGCGCTTAGGAGTCTCTCTAGAAATATACATATTCCATTAATCATTGCCAATCCTGATGCATAATCTTCTCGTTTATAACAAACCGCATCTCGTTCCATCATTCGAAAGACCGATCAAACAAAATGAGTCGGGTCGTTTAAAATAGAATTAATTTACCTTACTATGAAATTCGGTGTTAAAGCATGATATGACATACGGCCGGATGGTAAATAAACTACTCACGAGACCATAAACATCCAAAAGGTGAGTAGTATTTGGAGAAATTCCATATGCGCAACGTATTCCCGGTTTGGGAATCGCTTTGGCCGCGTTGGCTTTATAATCATACAGCCGTGGCATCCAGGAATAATAACGATGAATTACCCTTGACATGGCAGTGCTTGTGGCTGAGGAGATGATCTCCAGTTCTCCACGTTGATGGGACACATGTAAGCTTAACTAAGCATCATCCCTGTCCATTACTGAAAGCATCATAATTGCAAGACTTATTGTTTATAGACGCAAGCAATCAATTTTGCGCTAACATCAACTATTGTTTTTGAACGCTTGATCTCCGAGAGAATTGCCGATAGATAGGTCATCAGTCGTCATCTACTACATGAGATAATCAAGTGATCTACCACAGGGAAACATTCAAAAGCCTGGATCAGCCTTGCAAGGGTGGTCCTTGCGTCATTCGACATACGTAGTCAGATTCCCATGGTTAATTCTTGGCGGGCAAAATATAAGCAACCAGACTACTATTGATCTACCGAGATAAGATGCGTTGTTTAACGACAGGGCCAAGTCCTGTGGGTGTGGTAATTCAGGTGTATACCCCGACCTATTGTCGTATTGATACTAGTTGCCAAGATCTATTGCCGTATCCGATATTGGTATGCATGGAACTTTTGCCAAAATCCAAGAGAGGCCAATAGGCTAAAACCACGATGTCTTACTTACATGTCTGCTGACCAGCCTGCATTGCAGTCTTATCCAAGAGGAATAAAATGATGTCAAAGCTTGGGCTATGTCAAAAAACTTGCAAGGCTATATAGTATGCCAATGTCGTGTCTCCCATTCGACGCCACTTCCTGTATTTGGATATTATTCTCGACCGCTTCGAATCAATTACTCTAATTCGTTATGGCTTTTTCTATACTTCGAAGTGCCATCGCTATGGTGGCAGTATTCGTGGCATTGTTGATACCATCAGCCACTGCACTCCCCAACATTCGGGTGCTCCCCTTGGGAGACTCAATCACAAAGGGAACTGGCTCTACAGGCCTGGTCGGCTATCGGGGCCCGCTACGACAGCAAATTCTCAAACAGGGTGTCAAGGCCAACATGGTGGGCACTCTGAAAAATGGGAACATGGTGGATGGTGACCACGAAGGTCACAGCGGAAAGTTTCTTGCCGATATCAATGGTTACTGGCAGACGCCAATCAAGGCCCGTCCCAACGTGGTCCTCATTCACGCCGGAACAAATAACATGGACAAAGGAATCGACCTTGATATCGCTGCAGACATTCTGGCAGACATAGTCGACGGCATCTTCAAAGTCGCTTCGGATGTCACGATCTGCGTTGCGCCGGTTATTTGGGCGAATAATGCAAAGATGCAAGCAAACACAGATATATTCAACCCCAAAGTTCGCTCCCTTATTGCAAGTCGACAAAAGGCCGGGAAACACATTCTCGAAGTGCCAATAGATATCAAGGTCGATGATCTCGATGATGACAAACACCCCAACGATCAGGGTTATGAGAAGATGGCCAACGCCTGGCTAAAGGCAATTCTTCAAGCGGATCAACGTGGTTGGTTGAAGACGCCTATCAAGATGAGCCCTGATGATGCACCCGGAACTGGTCTAGGAGCATAATGGTCACTACAAACAGTGTTGGACGTCAATCTGTGGAATAGTGTCGGTGGCAGAGCATAAACTAGTGTTGGAAATATCCTAAAGGACGAATTGAAATCGTTCATAATTCAAGCTCAAATCTAGCGGAGAGTTTACTGCGTAGCTTCACTTGACTTCTTCTCCTTTTTTCGCCCATGTGTTTTGTTTGCCCAGCTCGTTTCCACTGCATTAGTAGCTATATCCAAATCCGATCCTACAACGCGACCGATGAATAAAACTTTGACGTTGTGCTCGACCGTGGTCAACTTTAAGTAATTTACTCGTGCTTCCTTGCTGACACGCACGCCTTCTTCATATATGTGGACTCTGATCGGAGGGTATCCGGCTTTTGGCTCGTTGGGTAAAGGGCGTGGCAAACTGCCGGCTTCATAAACAATACCATGGGTCTCGCCTTCACATCAGCTTTTCTTAAGCCTTGGCGACCATATGTAGAGAAAGGCCTGTGAGTTCGTAAGCAAGAAAACTTGTAGGGGAAAGATATGCGACGTACACGCATATGCAATACGCAACGTCATTTGCGACCACGATGAACCGACGAAATTGAAGAAAGACTGAGTCCCTATACCTAATCTCTTCAGCAGTTTCTGGGTCTGGATCCGGGCCTGCAGGCTCAGGCCATAGAATAAAAAACACCTGTTTGATAGGCGCCAGTCCTATATCCTATGTCTGTAACTTCAGACTTACCTCGCCAGGCTGAAACTCCTCAGAACTCGCTGCCCGATACCCTTCAGAAACAACTTAGCTTGACAGAAGTAGAAAACAATCATTTTCAGCTTACGTGGATCTAGGCTTTCGGCGTCGCCTGAAGTCCGAGGCACTGTGTATTCAACTCATTTAACTTCTTGAAAACAAGGTTTGATGTTTTGTTGCTTACCAAGATCCAGTCCTTCGTCTTCGGTAACTTTCTTAAGAGTCTCTGCAGACCCTTGGACAAACCCTTTTTGACGTAAGCCTTTTTTGAGTTGCCAGAAAATTTACAAGTTTCTTTACTTACATATTCCTTCAAGGATACTCTGACACTCTTTAATCTTATTCATACCAGTGGTAAACGAAATGGACCTACGAGGATGTTACCCAGTTGCTGGTAGACAACGACTGATTAGCTCACCCCGAAAGAATATCGAGCACTCCCTCGAGGATGCCACAGAGAGTTCCAATTGCCCCTAATGCCGAAACTGCCGAGGTTACTTTTCCATCGGATGTTGACGAGAACACTAGTTCTGTCAATGGATTCTCCCAAGGTCTGCTAAGATTTTGTACAATCATAGCAAGAAAGGAGCGAATATCGTGTAGTGGTTGACTGATGGCCTTGCCGGCTTTGATTGGAAGTTGGCCGTTAGCATGCAATCGTTTTTTATAGAGCTTTTCCATTAGTGACAAGCATTGATGAGTCTCAGATTGGGCCGCTTCAAGCACCAAGTAATCCAAGTCGGTCAGATTTGTGTCTTTCCGATAAACATGATCGGCCACTTGGTTGAGACCATCTTTGATAAGGTTCAGAGTGCCTTGCAGGGAGTCATGCTCTGTTTCACTGCGGATGGAGGAATCCGTCATGTCCCAGTCTAAGTCTCTGTTAGAGCCAGTGGTACTTCCAGTGTCAACCTCCTTCCCTTTGCGTTCTTCTAGGGGAGGTGATGTTGAGCATTGGGAGCCTAGCATAATCATTTTGGACGATTGACTCAGTTTCTGATCATTTGAATCTTCGAGCACTGTCATCGGAAGAGCAAATAGCGCGATCCGCTCGAGATGATTGGCCAAATGATTCGTCAGCCCTTTGGAGAAAGGCTGCTGTTCGAAGCATATAGGACAAGATCCACGGTCGTCGGCACGACCAACGGTAGAGATACGCAAAAGATCATCGACCTGTTCGCTGTTGAGGCTCCTGTCGTGCTCTAACAGGAAGTGACTTCGAAGGCCGTCGGAAGTTGCATAAAGCACATCGGGATGATCGCGACAGCGCCAACTGCATCTATGAGCGGTCTCCTCATGCTCCACCCAACGTTTCCTTGATCGGTAAAGTTCGTTTCCTCGCGTACAATTTTCATATGTGCACACGTAAGGCTGCAAGTCATAGAGTACGTGTGCTTTCCATCCTTTTGTACGTCCTTGTTTGGGTGGACAGAGCACTGCACAATAAGGACAGGCAAATGGCTTGCCCTCGATCGCCTCGGCCGGCGCTTTTGGAATATCCACGCCTTTCCCGTCGGCATCAATAGCTGTAGAAGAAGTTGATATGACAGTTCCTTTTTCCGTTTCATTATCCTTGGCAGGATCGTATGGTGTGGCATCAGTTTTAGACATGTAAGTTTGTTGCTCGATGTCGAGAGCCAATTGCTCTTGTCGTACTCGCGAATTATCTTCGACTTTCGAACGATCTGACAGACTGACCTGTGCCAGTTGAGGAACTGGGATGAGTGAATCTGCTCGACTGTTGAGCTTCTCAGCATGCTTCTTCCAGTAATTGAAGTACTTCCGACGCAGTGTGTTGGAACTTGTTAGTCTTTCGAGGAGGGCGTCGTGAGAGTTGTCTGGTGCTTTTCTTCCTTGTCGGATAGAATCGAAAAACTCCGTTACATGGCCCTTGTCAAATTCGTAAAGTTTGTCGAATAGATCGACGTTAGTTTCATCGTCGATCTGTCGGATCCAGGTTGCCTTGGTGGAAGTCGGTCGAGTACTAGGGTCACGAATCTTATAGCCCAGCTGGTATAGATTTCGCTGTATGTCAGCTATGCTGGATACTCTCACTGACAGTTCCTTCAGCTCAGGGCCGTCATCTATATCAGACTCGCTGGCTGATTCCTCGTCGCTGACATCTGAAGGCACAGACTGCTCGTCAAACGGGAGCCGTACGCCAGATGTCACAGCGATGCCTGTCTTTTCGTCAGTCGCTTATTGAGTCAACGGCCCAATTTGGCTTCATATTCACATACTCTCTTTGAGTACCGTATTCAACTGCTGGAGAAGCTTGGAGATATTTGATTGCATCACAGCCGACTCTCTCAACCGATAGTCAAGAGAGGCATATCCTGTTTGTAGGGCTCCGAGGTTACCACACCAAATTCGAAGGTTCCCTAGTTCGCTGACAATTGTTGACTCTGGCATCAACTCAAGGAACTCGGGCCTGGTATTCTTGAGACTCGACAAAAGATCTTGGAAGCCACGAAGGCATTGCTGACTCAAGTTTTGAATTGTTCCCATTTGGACGATCAACCGAGTAAAGAATGGAATCAACAAATAGTTCAGACTGCGCCTTTGCCGATTATGCAACTTGGTGGAAAGAGAGATTCCATTAATCCTTATGCACATACAGTATATCTGTATAATATGGTATGAAACGCCATCGATAGTGGGATACGAACACTTGCTGAGATAATAACCCGTCTTGAATGATCCCTCATTCGATTCCAGGTGAACTGAGCTGGACCAATCTTCTTCTGACAGATGTTGACTCATAGGCTGTGCGATCCCATGATTGGTAGCCTGATTTAAGATATGCAGGCTGGTTGAACCTCGACCACCAACTCTCAGCCAAATGGAAGCGGGGTAGAAGGATTAACAATGGGCGGCATAGTCAACCATTTCTGCGTCTGACTCCTTTTGAATAGTTGACATAAAACATTTTGGACTCATCAGGCGGGCCACATGTCGGGTTTCGAGATTGCAGGCGTAGTTCTTGGGTCTATCCCGCTCTTGATTTCCGCTATCGAGAACTATGAATCGAGTCTTGACCGCGCGACCCTCTCTTCAAGTGGAAAGATGGCCTTGAAGCAGCTCTGCGACAGTTTTGGTATCAGCACTCATCATTTGAGATGACCCTGAGAAACATCCTCAAGGATGTAGCGAGTCCTGTCGAGATAGAGGAAATGATCTCAGATCCTCACCACGAGCTTTGGAAATCCCAAGACCTATCCCAAGCATTGGAAAGCATGCTCAAATCCACTTATCGCCCATACATCTCAACTATACAGGATATGCATTCATGTATGAAGATGTTGGCTAGCCACTTGGATATTGAACGCCAAGCTGTGAGTATGAGGCTTCTGAAATCGAGTAGACACTGGGAGCTTCATTAACCCAATATTGCAATAGGGAACAGCAGACGAGCTCGATGCAGTCATTATGGCCAACAGAGCGATACTGTCACCACAGGGACGTCCTACATTCCAATTCAGGCGTGCCATCAAATTCACTATGAAGAAAAAGGGGATTCAAATCCTGCTTCGGGACATGAAGGTCTGTAACGATCGCCTGGACGAGTTCATTGCCAAATCGGACAAAGTCAGCCACCATGTTGCCATCGATAGTACTTCCCCCAAGCCAGGATCAATCACGTCACTACAGCAAATACAGAGCTACGCTACTATGTTACATCAAGCTCTGAGCAAGGCATGGTCGTGCTCTGCCCATAGTTCTCACGACATCCGGTTGCTCTTGGAGGACAGAATAGAGCGCCAACGTAAACAAAAGTCTCTGAGGCGTACAAAGCTCAATACCAAGCCTCCCTGTTTTACCATTTCGCATAGACCGTCTCTAGATGTCTTTCCTTGGCAGTCAGCCAAAATCGAAATCATTGACTCATCTCAAGTAGAGAGACATACTCCTACAGCGTGAGTGGCCCAATTTTAAGCTTGCCAATCTTGCCGAAATGCATTCATTAATGCTGAAAGAATTAATAGAGTAAGGTTTCAAGGCCTAGCTACGCAAAGCTCCCGAGACACTCGAGGTCTTCAGAGCCTCAAGGCTGTCGAGAACTTCTGCACTAGCTTCCATCCCCATTCTACCACTTCACCAAGCTTTGGACTCAGGCTTGACGGTAATGGGTTACTCTACGGGACTTATGAAATAGACAGTAAGCCATTATGCTGTGCTGAAAGCTTCGTTAGTCTTGAAGACCTCCTTCTCAACTCCTCAAACACGAAGTGGAAACCATTAACAGACGAGGATCGGTATAGACTTGCCATCACACTCACATCATCATTCCTCCAGCTCCATTCAACGCCTTGGCTCAGACATCAATGGAACAGGCACGAAATTCTATTCTCATCCCGCGAAGTCGACGACCAGCTTGCGATTGATATTCAACACCCCTTCATTACAGAAAGATAGCAAAGCACACGAGACCCATCGTCAGCAGAGTCAAAGATCTCGTCTCCCACATCCACCGAAAGTAGCGCAAACCTCCTGATATTGGCTAAGCTTCTTCTAAATATCAAGTTCCATGGCCGAATGCGATCACCTTATGGGGAGAACGATCTGGCCCAGGCGCGAGAATTCGATCGGGTGAGGGACTCTCAAGTATTGAACAAATGGATCGTTCAGGAGAAGGGAAATCTATCATTTGCACACTACGATGCCATTCAGTTCTGTATAGTGTCTTCTAACAACAACGATGCGGATCTGTGGGATCTGAGGTTCCGACAGGTGATGCTGGACAAGGTGGTGGCGCCTCTGGTAGATGAGCTGAACTACTGGCGAGGAGCAGCGTGATATACTTAAGTAGGTCATGTAGCAAGATCAAGACACGATTGCATTTCGGGTAAAATCATATAGGCTAGATCGAGGCTGTATAGATTTGGTTTATCTTGTGGGCAGCTTTCTGAGCTCGGGACTGCACTCAATCACGCACAATGACGTTTCGTGAGGCAAGATAACATGAGTAAAGTGAGTTTGATAGTGACTATTGACCATCCACATAGTGCCCTTGACTGCGCCGTGCAGCAATAATATCCTCAAGACGCCGTTCATGGGCCTCGATTTCGAGCATAAACGGCGCTTCGAGACTTTTACGAATACGAGTCTGTGTATCGCTATCAGAGGCAGAGTCGTCGATACGTAGCGACGCGAAGCTCTCCAACATATCGTGAGCCTTGGCTGCTTTGCCATCGTCCTTCTCCATCACAAGTTGAGCGCTATCGATAACGGCAACCGAAATCTTGTCCCATATGTAATACCGCCATTGGACAGAGTGAAGGGTGCGGATGTAGTAGACACCTGGCTTTTCCTCGTCGATACACCTCTGAACCCAATGCCGGTTGATGAGATTCAACAAACGGTCAATACGATTAGCAGCTGTGGCATATCGGCCCCACTCGGTCAAATAGGCCTCTAATAAGAGACTATCATCTTGAGATTGGAGCCTTTTCACCACGAGTTGTAAATGTTCAGCGAGCAAGTTGGCCAAGTCCTGATAGATGACATCGGCATAAAGCACTGTAGCCACGGTAAGTATGAATTCGCAAAACTTGGATAGATACGAGAAGGTATTCGTACCTTTCGAACGAACGCCTTTGTTGCTATCCTCACGGTATGTCAACCTCCAGACAGCTCTAATGAGGATTAGCATTGATAGAAGTTGGAGAGTAACGTTACTTGACTGACGTATAAAGGTCCATATACTGCGGAGGGATCAGCCTTGTTGGCCATATCAACATTGATGGGATTATCCTTGTGGGGACTTACAACACTTGGCTGCAACTGCAATTCGGGGTTATTATGGATTGCAGAAATGCCATTCCTCAAGTACGCTTGTAGCCCTTGGTTGTCATTCTCGTCCGGCAGTTTTGGCGTGTTCTGCGCGTTTGCCATTGTTAAAACTTCTTTCAAGATGGAAGGTGTAGGGTATGGAGTATAATTACTCCCGTCAACTGGGCATTAAGTCAAGACATGATCAGGCAGAAGATCAAAAGTCCAGACTGATGCCTAGAGGTGTGGGGAATAGGCTGAATTGGCCCAAAGTATACTGTGCAGGCTGACTTTACGGTATCACCAGCTGTATTTGATTGGTACAAGCTAAGAAAGCTGCCATCTGCACAGTGCTTGTCAGCCTCGCTGGTCGTGATTGGCACAAGCTACACGACGGAAAAACGTATTGCGACATGAGAAAATTATGCAGCGTTTATTGCATTTTTGCGGAGTGCCCATTTCTAATGGACAGTTTAGAAGTCTTTGCGCAATGCTCGTGGTTGAAGAGCTAGGTATTGACTTTGCCCTTTGTTATCACGCCACTGAACTTTCTTTGCTGGAATAAAGCCAGATTCAAATATCATCCTTGTAAAATATCTTAACCAAAGATCAAAGGGAAAAACGCGAATACCGGTGCAGTGGATCACACGCCAAAAAACGCGAGATTTCACGTCCTCGCGACATGGGCTGGAGTGAGCGGGGAGCTGAGCCAACTGAATGAAAACGGAATAATCAGCTAAACCAGACAAAGTTAGCAAGCAAGACTTTGGTGAGGCATGCTACGTCAGGGGCCCCAACAGAGGAACCTTATTGGCCTGGTCCACTGTCAGTTTGATGACGTGGTCCAAACGAGCAGAGAGGGGCATTTGGCTTCCGGTGGTGCTATATAAAGCGCGGGGTCCTGTCTGCCTCGTTTCTCACTTGTTCATTTGTCATACCCTGATTATCACCAGTCATCATGTCGAAACTCTACGTCGGGTAAGATGGATCCCCAAATCCGAATACCCTCATTTTTAGCTGACAATATCGTCTTTCAGAAACCTGTCTTGGAACACAACGGACGATACGCTCCGCGATGCGTTCAGCCAATTTGGCCAGGTTGTGGACTCGGTAAGCCCTATCGCCCCCGCACCAAATTTTCAACCACATTTTCACCCATCACCACAAAGAAAAGACAAAGACAAATCGCTGAACCCATGTTTTTATTCTAGATCATCATGCGCGACCGAGACACCGGCCGAGCCAGGGGCTTCGGCTTTGTTACCTTCAGCAGCGAGGAGGAAGCTACCGCCGCTGTCAACGGAATGAACGAGCAAGAGTAAGTTTTAACTGCCAGCTCTTGCGCAATCCCCGAGATGGAAGTTGGCTAATGCGATTCAATAGGCTCGATGGTCGCCGACTTAAGGTCAACCCCGCTAACGCTCGTCCTGGTGGCGGCGGTGGCCGTGGAGGTTACGGTGGTGGCCGTGGTGGCGGCTACGGCGGCGGTGGTGGCTATGGCGGCGGTGGTGGTGGCTACGGTGGCGACCGAGCCGGTTACTAAGTATGGTAACTTGTGTCTGATCGCTTCAGTACCCTACTCGCACGCTGAAACACTACCTAATGTTTTCTGAGGAAGACTCCAGTACCCTAACAGAGCCACGAGAGATCTAAAATAACGGAACCACTAGGGCGTGCCGCGCACAATGGAATGGATTTATGGATACAAGATCATGGTTGATGAGACAATTCCGGCATTATGACCCAGTACAGACCTTCAATTTGATAACAGCAGTTACTCCCATATGCCATCCCTACGATCCAGCTGAAGTCGAGTCGTCGAACACACCGGCTTTATTCTTTGTTTATGTTTTGTGTGGCTAGATATACTGTCCTACTGGCCGCCCAGTGCAACTTCAGAAGTTGTTTATGACTGTTGTATTGTGCAGACTTCTAACGATATTCACCCACAGCATGGCGTACAAGACTGGATATCCGTCCGTTGCATAGTCTATTCAGATCTACTAAAGTTCACAACATGTCTTCCAAATTCTGCCAAGTCACCCACGTCTTGCCCCGTAAGGTACCAATCAGAGTTATCCAACAGCGACTGAAAGTAGCCATAATATTCATCCATTGGTATATCCGTGGGTATCAAGTCGTCACTTGGCACAGTGCCTACATTGGCTGATGAGGGTACCCAGGCTTGTGACATGTCGCTCACAAAATCTGACACAAGATGTGGGGCCTCCAAACCCATGCCCATGTTGTCTTGTTCAATGCTGTTCAGGTGGGGTTCAGGTTGCCTTGTTTGGCCTGGATCGGTCACTGGCTGCGTGATGTTGCCTGTTGCAATATTATTATCCAGAAGTTCAGTGTTATCATGAACAATGGATCCTTGACGACCATCGTGGGCGAGCTGGCGTGCATTGTCACGTGCAGGTTGCGACCTACATCGTGAGGGAGCAGCTGTGCTTTCGTTTATCTGTAAATGTTCGGACAAGTGATGCCAAATGTTGTGAATCTCCTGGAGTCGTTCAATAGCTGTTGTGTTGTGGTTGTCAGCCAGGTATTGCAGATTTTCGAGAGCCTCACCAAGGCCAGGTGATGGGTTGATCTTGTCCTTATCTTCACAAGCAGAGTCGAACACGACCGTGAGAATCAGGACAAAAGTAGCGGAAAAGATGGCATCGCAGTCGAAGAACCCAAAAATTGCTGAAAGATGCTCCATTTAGCCCCAATCTTTATGTCAATCACACAGCGATGCTTTGAGAGGTCATACCTAAGAGATTCATTTTTCGCAAGGTCAGAATAGTCCGTACTATACGTCTTGCAGCTTCGGTGCATGCTCGGCAAAGCTGACCCAGCGAAGAACTTCCCATTTGCTCCAGACCAGAGCTCTCTCCCGCGAGTATTAGATGTGCTACGTGTAGCATTACCGGACGTATTGTGAGTAGAGTGGCCTGTTCCAGTCAGTTTCCATACTATCAAGCTTGGTCACTTATGACAAGAGTTGACATACCTGATATAGCATGAGTTGAAGGGAAGCAGTTGTTCTCACAGAGACGTTTGCATTAGGTCCGTGGGCTACCGTTTCTAGATTCTCTGGTATCTCTCTGGAAATGTTATGCAGACACTTGATTATCTCCTTCACGTCAAGCACGAAAGAGTCTTGGTTTTGACGTTTGGGGCTATAGAGGTCTAGACATTCTCAGTCAGCCAGGATTGTTGAAGAGTTAGCATCGGGCAGTATATTACCGATGAGAATGCGACTTGTAATTCTGGCTATCCGAGCATTTGTCCGTATTGGCTGACTGGGACTGAACCCTGGTTGGTCGACAGGATACTCCAGTACAATGAAAGCGTCGTCAATACCATATGGGTGACCCGTCGCTGCTGCCAGCCGTCTAAAGATTGACGGTATGTTAACGAACTGAGGGTAAGTAACCCGTTTCATATGAGCATTACCTTTCTTGCATGTAAATCGTCCACCATAGTCTTCCGATATGGGCTTTCTCCGAGCGAAGTATTTTCCTTCCTTCCAGAGGACGGTGATAACTGTGTGTGACAGCAAGTCGCAAGGCTATGCTGGTCTGGATGATCATCCATTAGAGTGATTGCCGAGGCAGATAATTAACGACGTACGTATATGTAAGCTTCTTCCTTACGATTCATCGCTTGAAGGTAAACTCCGAGCAGCGTCAACGTTTCAATTGAGACTCTCCCTTGAGCATGCTGTTCACTGGGTGTTGGTAGTCGTGTGTGCACGAACTCGAACAAACTACTTCCTGGGTAGGTATCCCCACTCTGACCTGCGCTATCACCAGAGAGTAGCTTTCCAACTGCAAATATGATGCTCATCCGCAGAAACCACGGAGTAGGTGGTCCAAGCTGACCTTCTGGGTCGGTATAGTAGAGCTCGATGTTATCGGAGACCTCTCGGACGTCAAAGTGACTCTGGCTCTGGCCAATGTACAGACTGACGAACTCGAGGAGACGATAGGCTTCTGATTCGCTAGGTAGAAGACGCAGAGGGTCATTATGTGGAATGTTGGCCTGCCTTGGAGAGGATCTCCTATTGTTGAAGGCATGAGCTGTTGGTGTAGGCCGGGGGGTCTCGCGAGTATGGCGGGCATGGCTGAGCAGATTCTGAACCCTGAAGCCAAATGTAGCACTCGAGCTCAATGATGAGTCGGTCTCTATTGCTGTACCGTATGTTAGCACAAGCCTCTGCCTATCTCGCACTTGAACTGTGTACATCGGCCTGTCAATGGTATCGAGGTCTCTGGTCTAGCTGTATGTCTCGAGACTGGTGAGGACACAGCGACGGGCGTGCCTTGCGGTTGTTGAGCATCGTGGCCGGTGACGAACGGACTCCTGGAATACGGTTAACCGACATTACCTTTCATCTGGGCAGGACAGAGACACTAACTGAGGGGGGTCATCAGTAGCATCGGGAAGCCATTCTCCCATGTCTTGATCGCGTCCTTCATATTGCGCAAGACGATTCTCAAGATCTTCAACGTGACTAAAAGTATCGGTTGGTGTAAATAGCGCGGTTGTGAAGGGTAAGCAGCTATGAGAAACTTACGTTACGGAATAGACTCTCCTTTCTTGACGAAGGGGAACACTGCACTCCAAACCTCGCTTGTAGCAATACTCACAAGGTACGGTTCCGGAGCACTTGACCTTCTTCTTCCGACAGGTTAGACATCTAAGTCTGTATCAGTCCGAAATCTTGCAGGGGGGACAGCGCCTGCCAGTGAGCAAATGCACTTACGCCAATGACGTCTTGTTCTGTGTCTTTCTCACGCCTGAATCTCTAGGAGATCGGGACGCCGTAGACATTGCTGCTGATCCCAGGAAATGAGGAGTTTGGGTTCGGGAAGCGGGCCCCGACGGTTCTAATATTTAAACGAGTACAGTACAATTACAGTAAGACTAGCCTGTTGACTTTGTTAGCCTCGGAGAGAGGGGTCCGATGCTAAGCCCGGTTCGATACGCCCCAGGTCCATAATTACAACGTGTAAATTCAGCCAATTACTGTACGGTTGGCAGGTCCTGTATTGTGAAGGATAAAAGAAAGCAAGAAACTTACTCTTATTTATACATTAGAAGGCCTTTTTTCTCCAACAGAATTCACGAGAAACAACTCATCCTTTTGCCATCATGTTCTTCGACAATGTGCAACAGGGCGCGCCCGATGTTATGTATGAGCTGAAGCTACAGGCTGATGGCGATACAGACCCCCGCAAGGTCGACCTTGGCGTTGGTATCTACCGCAATGAACAGGGTCTCTACCATGAGTTGAAGGCTTTGAAAGACGTACTGTTGTCTAAGCACAGCTGTTGTTAGCATTAAGGTCCAATGAGACTGACTACATACCAGGCGAAAGATCATCTTGCTGCGACAAACCCTAATCATGATGTAAGATGAAGCGAAATGGACAATTATCCAAAAGATGGTGCTGATGAATATCGCTTGCAGTACGAAGTCACGACGGGTAATGCCAAGTATCTGCGCAATGCTGCGCGAATCGTCTTTGGAAATGACTCCAAGCTCTTAGAGTCAGGCCGAGTACGCTACTACACGAGTCTACATGCACCCAGATACAAGTTACTCACAGCTATCTAGGTCGCTTCTGTACAGGCCATATCCGGCACAGGGTCTATTCATATTGCACTTATGTTCCTCAGCCGTTCAGTCCCAGGCATGGAAAAGACGGTATACGTGGGAACACCCACATGGGGCAACTACCAGCCAATGTGTGCAATTGCTGGGCTTAATTTCCAACAATACAAGCATTACTCTCCCGAGACCGGCCATGTAGATTGGAAGAGTGTGCTAGAAGCCGTCCGTGGAGCGGTGCCGGGGAGTATTTTCATTCTTCAGGCTTGCTGTCATAATCCAACTGCGGCGGACTTCTCCCAAGATCAGTGGATGACTCTAGCCGAAGAGATGAAGGAAAGGCGTTTATTTCCCCTCTTTGACATGGCGTATCAAGGCCTTGGAAATGATCTAGACGAAGACGTGTTTGGCTTGCGCCATTTTGCCGAACAAGGCTTCGAGCTCCTAGCTTGCCAGACTTTCTCCAAGAGCTTTGGCCTATATGGAGAGAGAGTCGGCGCACTTCATGCTATTTGCCCCACGGCTCAGGTGTCATCTGCTGTGCATGATCAGCTTCGCTTCTTAATCCGATCCGAGTTCTCGTCCTCGCCTGCATATGGAGCGAGACTCGTGACCTTGATCCTGTCAGATCCTGAGAGGGAGTCAGTCTGGTAAGTCTCAAGGATTTTGGTTAGCTGCGAAGTGAGTACTCATCTTATCATCTCAGGAGAGAAGAACTCAACACCCTTCATCAACGACTACGTGCGCTCCGCAAAAAGCTATTCCATCTACTACATGATGTTTACAAGGTAAAACAAAACTAATTCAGCGCGTACAATGAATGCATTGAGCTAATTGCCCTGGTAGACTCCAGGGAATTGGGACATCATCACTCAAGGGACAGGATTATTTAGGTGAGCATCTTCTATCAAGTCTTAATAATTGCCATTTGTCAGTTTACTAATAAAGGAAGTTTGCTGCCATTAACCCCGGAGCAGTGCAAGGCTCTGCAGATCCAGTATCACATCTATCTGGTTCCCAATGGTCGCACAACCATCTCTGGGCTCAATGAACGGAACATCAAGTATGTAGCGTCAAGCATCGATGAGGTTGTACGGGCTTCGGATACTCCCATCCGCAATCATATATAATGGCCCTCTAGGGCGACGAATGAAAGGGCGGTCGCTGTCAAGACGAAGGAATGGAAGTCGTAACTGTTGTGCTTTGTTCCCTAGCTTATCTTGAATGTGCAGACGCGGCGAGTACGTGGAATCAAAAGCATTGTCACGTAAAAGGTCAGGTAAGAAGTCAGAAGATTACAGTATTACATAACTGAGGATGAAGGTCTAAACTTGCCGAGCTTTCGAAGACTACTTACCGATGTATGGGGTCAGTCTTGATCAAGTTAACATAAAGGACACGCCTCTGACAGGTGGGGTTTTGGAGCCAAATCAATTGTAGAGAAGATGGTAGTAAAGGTTTTACCTTATAAGTACAAAACTTATCAGTGCGCGGTAAAGACTGCAAGGTCGTATCTTAAACGAGGATGAGCATTACGTACCCACAACCATAGGGGCACATCATGTTTGGAAGACAAGACCAATTTTAAAGTAAGATTAACTAGATAATGCTACACAACGTCATACTGCTGTGGTGGGCTGAACATTGAGGATGCCGTTATATCCTGCCTGATGGGCGAAGCAAATCTACAGCAGCTTTGGCCATTCCCCTAAAAGCAAGTTAACTTCGATCAGAGCGAAAAACTGGGCCATCCAATTGCAACTTACCAAGAGGCCTGGTACCCTGAACCACCTGCGCCGTAGTTGTGAATGACCTTGAGGTTGTATCTTCTCTCCAGCTCGATCCTCGCACCACCTTTTCTACTCGCTTCATTTTTACGTATTATTAGTCGTGATCAAACCAGAATATGCAATCCAAGAACGAGAGATAGGGATGCTTACGTCTGAAACCCACCCCCTGCTTGATAATGCGCAGGTCCTCTGGCTTTCCGAGCTCTGGGACGAGGGCACAGCATCTCTCTTTGATGCCTTGGCCAATGACTGAATCGAATTTCTCATTTGAATCGCCGTTGAGCCTACATCCCCCCAGAACTACGCCTCCGTCTTTGCCTCGAGGGAAGACGTGAGTGCTATGGGTACCTAGGCGCTGGCTTGAGCGGAAGTACATCTTTGAGATACCTGAGGGTGGCGCTTCAACGAGGTAAACCTGGCCCTGCGGCTGTATTTAGTATCCAAGTCTGCACGGGCAGAAACCCTATTAATGCGTACCTTTGCTGGGTATAGGTCGTGGTCTTCGACGCCCTTCAATGTCAGAGATCCAAGCCCCGTGCAGTTGAAAATAGCTGAAGCAGTTGGGAATCGGCTCGCAATATCCGATAAGTCGTCTATGATTGCTCGTCGTATCTCAATGCCAAGTCTTGTCGCTTCAGCTTGGAGCCTGTGAGTCTTTGAGTAAGCATCCCTGACGTTAAGCAATTGGCTGGTGGAATGTTTTTATCCCTTACCACGGCAAGTACTTCTGCACGTTGATAACAAATGTCGAGACTTCAAACCCAAACTTGGTCCCTTGAGTGAGCTCCTCCTTTGGCAGGTACTTGATCCCTCCGACGAGATCATCATACCAAATTTTATCAGTTACTCGGCTCAGGAGGTCGACATTCCCGATGTCATCCTCGTAAACAGATCGCAAGTCCATTGCTTCTATGCCACATTCAGGATGGGCCTTGGCCAGTTCCTGGAACTTGAGATACGTAACACGATCCCACTCTTCTTGAGGACCATTATCGGTTGCACTAGAGATCCAGTTTCCGCCAGCCCAAGCTGATGCGTATGTGGGAGCAGAGTCTCCGGGGAGTTCTCTGGCTAGGACCAAGACATTGCTGGAGGAGTACTGTCTCTTCAGTTCTAACGCAGTAGTCAATCCGACCACGCCAGCTCCGAGAACGACATACATTGCGCGTTAGCTTGTTGATTTTGTTTGTGTGGCTGAACATCCGATGGTAAAGAAATTGAACGCCTGCGAGATACCAAGAAACTCCGATAAATGCTCAGATACTCAAATATAAGTGTGTTACTCCGTAGGATTCGGAAGGTCTAGACAATGCGTACGTCCAATCGCGCTTCATAGATGACCACCACATGGCATAGGTTTTGAGCTAGCCGACCCAATGCTTCGGATAGCGTCCTCCGAGATCTCGGCACGGATGGGGGTCTTATCTCCCCAGGTTTATCTTGCGGGGTAACAATCTCTAAGACGAAGCTAAGATGCTTGTTAGTTTTGCCACGCGTTCCGAATGATGCCGAACTTCATTTTATCGTCTGATCGACCCCAGGCTCGGAGTCATTCCTTGGTAGTTTGTGGGGTATCATGGGGTAAGACAGGGTAAAGTTGCAGGACTAGCATCCCTCGGTGAGCAGAAACCGAGGCCATGATAAGCTTCAGTGTCTGCTGCTAGGATCAAAGGGGGCTGGTCTAGAATTGAATCTTTTTCGATAAAGGACGACGGGTCGGACACATCAAGGGCTTTCACAGACCGACAACTCAACAACCGGAAATATTCGGCAAGAACTTCTTCACAATGACTGAATCATTCGAAAAGGAGAAGGCCAACGACCTTGGCCTGGTTGAATCCCAAACCCAAGGCGAAATGGCTCTGCCTAACGAACTGCGAAGGGACTTCAAGCCTCACCAGGTCTTTATGTTCTCAATCGCTTGTGCAATTGGCACGGGACTTGTCATTGGTACTGGCAGTGCCTTGTCCAGAGGAGGGCCTGGTAGTCTCTTGATTGCATACATTCTTGTGGGAATCACAGTTTTCTTCGTCATGACTGCCATTGGAGAAATGGCAACTTTCCTTCCCATGAACAAGGGGTTCGGAGGCTACGCGACACGCATGGTTGATCCAGCTCTTGGGTGAGTGGCAATATCCTCTGTGGAAACTTATGCACTAACTGGCTACAGATTTGCAACTGGTTGGAACTACTTCTTCAAGTACATCATAGCCACACCGACCAACCTCACGGCTGCTGGGCTGGTTATCCAGTTCTGGAGGCCTGACCTGAACGTGGCTATATGGATCACGGTCTTCGGAATTGCTATTGTGACCATTAACGTAAGATACTGACAAACTCGAGCCATTTTCCTTCTTGTATCTAACGGGCTTCTAGATTCTACACGTGAACAGTTTCGGCGAAACCGAGTTCTGGCTAGGCTTTGCCAAGATCCTTATCATGACGACTCTTATAATCACCACTTTCGTGGTTGCAATGGGCGGCGGACCAAACCACGATCGATCCGGGTTTCGATACTGGCAAGAACCTGGAGCGTTTGCTGAATACTTGCTCGAAGGGCCAAAAGGAAGGTTTCTCGGTTTCTGGGCCTGCTGCTGTCAAGCGTGTTTCGGATTTACGGTACGTAGACTTGACATCTGACACGACACGACACACGTACTAATCATATAGATAGGGCACTGAAGTCGTAGGCATGACTTTTGGAGAGACCCCAAACCCAAGGAAGAATGTTCCTCGAGCTGTCAAGCAAACATTCTGGAGAATCGCATGTTTCTATATTCTTGGTGTTTTGGTGCTCGGCATGGCTGTTCCCTATGATAACGAGCAGCTCATTGGCGCTACAAAGCAAGCGACCAGTGGAGGTAAGAAGTTTATAAGTGTTCCTATGGATGAGGTCTCTAACATCTCGCTCCCAGCCGCTTCTCCTTTTGTCGTCGCAGTGTCCTTGGGTGGTGTCCCTGTCTTCGCCGACATCATCAATGGATGCCTTTTGGTGTTTACTCTAAGCGCCGCAAGCTCAGGTATTCCAACTCGCCACCATGTTCGTATACTTGTGCTAACATTACCAGACATCTACTGTGCCTCTAGATCTCTCTATGGCCTCGCTAAAGATGGCCAGGCACCTCGACTCTTTGCCCAGGCGCGTGAAAATGGTAACCCGATATTCGCTGTTGGACTTACTTCTTTGTTCATCTGCTTGGGATATATGAACGCTAGCAAGTCTTCTTCAACTGTATTTGGCTATTTTGTCAGTCTTGTGACGGTTTTTGCTGTTCTCAATTGGGTCGCCATCCTAATTTCGCACATCCACTTCCGTCAAGCCTTAAAGGCGCAAGGGATCATGGCGGCTGACCTGCCCTACGTTGGGTTTTTGCAGCCATACGGCTCGTACTTTTCACTGTTCATCTCACTCCTGGTGATTGTCTTCAATGGTAAGCAACCACCATTCTCCATGGTAACGAGACTTATCTCTAATTGTAACGTTCAGGTTATGATGCTTTTATCCCTCACTTCAAGCCCGAAGTCTTTGTCCTCAAGTACCTCGGTACCCTGATCTCCATTTTCAACGTTGCATGGTGGAAGATCTCGAAAAAGACTACTTATTGGTCTTCTTCAGCTGTGGACCTCAGCACGGGCAGACGAGAGTGGGAGGAGACGGAGAGACAGGAGGACGCGCACTGGGAAGGTGGATTTTGGAAGAGTGCTCTTCAGAAATTCAAGCAATAGATAGATTTACTACCTTGGTTTCTAAGACAATTGAAGACGTTAGGCACTTGTTCACTTAGACATCATTCAAAGAAGATAGTAGCACGGTGTCACAGAACTATCAGCCAGCCAGGTGAGCTGCCTACCAAGCAGTCGTAAAAACCTTGAAGTACTAAAGAGTCGCCTCTACGAAGTCTACAAGGTAATCACGATGCATGACAGCGAGGTCCGAAAATATTGAGGATATGATATCACTTATTTAGCACAACAATGTCATTTTCTTAACACAATGGTCTAAGACGATAAGTAAAGCCAATGCCATGACCGACTAGGATCACTCAGAGCAGGGGTTTGGTCGCTCAGTTCTGACTTACCACCCATGCCTACCTGGAGGTGTGCTAGTGACCTTGGTGAGGAGTAATGACCCTCGTATAGCCTTGTAGGGTCGTGAAAGGGTTGCTTTGCCACATTCAATACTCGTTCGTCCCATAATCACACGGACACCCAGCAGACAAGGCAACAAATAGAGAGGACTGAGTTTTCTGTGGCACTCTCGTATAAAATCACCACAAAAGTGTCTCTGTAGCTAACTGGCTTCCAGTAAAGCCGACGCGAAGTCATTATCCATTGGACCATCGACTGCCGAGGGCCGCGTCCGGTATTCGGGGGGTGGTCGCCGAGCCGGGAAGTGGTCTCCGAAACCTGATTGAAGGATGTAGCGCAGGACAGGCCATCTAGATAAAGCAAGTCTATCCAGCCCAGCAGAATCTAGTTCGGTTCTAGACCAGCTCTTCAGAGTTAATACAGCTCATACTACAGCTTAACGAAAATGCTCGCATGTCATAACACCCTCAAGACAAGGACTGCCGCAGGGCAGCTTTGCAAGGTATACATATATCCCTTATTACTGCAATATGTTAAGCGCTACCTACAACGTGATTCATCCTGGCTTTCATATTGTTTCGTCATAAAGTCTCTAGATGTGATAAAACGACACCCTACGTATTCATTGCTAACAATGTAAATCTCCAGGCCCTTGGCGTTCGACTCGTCACAAACCCTCAAGTCGTACAACTGGCCAAGAATTCGAGCTTCGACAGTCTGTTCATCGACTTGGAACATTCAACACTTTCTCTTAGTGATGCTGGCATCCTATGTGGTGCAGGGCTCGCTCTTGGCATAACGCCTTTTGTACGAGTGCCACACCAATGCGGCAATGGGTTCATCCAGAAAGTCCTCGACGCAGGTGCCATGGGAATAATTTTTCCTCATATACAGAGCGCAGGTGAGTAATTTTTAAGTATTCCCGTTGGCATTTTACTAAAGCTCAAGCCACCCAGATGAAGCAAAGGCTGCCGTAACCATCTCGAAATACCCTCCCCAAGGATGTCGTTCAATTACAGGCCAACTCCCTGCATTATCCCTTAAATCCTTTCCCCAACCTGACGTGATCCGCGAGACCAACGAGCACGCATCAACAGTGTTTGTCATGATAGAGAACGAGAGAGCGGTCGAAAGGGTAGAAGAGATTGCCGCTGTTGGCGGAGTCGATGTTGTACTGGTTGGATCCAACGATTTGGCCATTGAGCTGGGCGCCCCTGCAGATTTTCGCAGCGACAAATTCCGCCAGGCTTTGACACGTGTGAGCAAAGCATGTAGGAAGTATGGAAAGGTTATGGGTCTTGCGGGTATCTACGACACGCCAGATATTCACGATTGGGCCATTCATTCGTTGGGTGTGCGCTTCATGTTGTGCCAGCAGGATTCGGGCTTGATCGCAGGCGCTGCTGCGAAATGCTTGGCTGCCGTAGAAAGTGTAGAGAATACCCCTTCATCAACCTTAAAGAATGGATCAACTTAGATAGCACATCACAACACTTTTACCTAACCATGTCTTTCTATGTTGAATAAGGCTCTGACTTCAAGTGCCGATTTCTTCTTGACCTCGGGGAAGTAGATGGGAGATACATAAGCACTAACGCAAAGCATGATACGCTGAGCAGTTTTTCTGATACCATCGGTGTACTGCTCTAACAATTGGACATCGTACTATCAGATAAGGCAGGCTGGGGTAAATTAAAGAAATCGGACTAACATGGATCCGCGTTTCAAGCACTTGTACCAAGCCACAGAGCCACAGACAATTTCTCTCAAGTGGACCTGGTTAGAAAGTGTGGCTGATTCAATCTTCGACTCCATCAAATCTTGTCCGGGAGAACAGTACCTACTCGGCGCTATTTAGGTATAGGGCTTTGGAAGTAATTGTACCTAGCAATTGTCATTGCCTTTGGAGACAGGCTTGAAAACGAGCAATTATGGTTCATCGTCACCGAAATTGAACAATGGCGATTCTCCCTCATGTGTGCGTGTCGCGTCATTCGAGAGGAATGGGTTCCTCAAACGCGCTACTCGATAGCGTGCTAACAAGCTACCCCTCTGACCCCAGGTACTTATGATCCAAACCATTTGCTAGGCCATCTTACGGTACTTTGAAGACAAGCCATGTTAACAGTGGAACAAAGTCTCCAGATTTAGCCGTTAATATCCGGCTGATTAGGGGAACATCGGTGTCAGGCAAAGCACCTGGATCTCAAGCAGATCAAATCCCGAGTACATCTGATTGGTCTAAGCTACCACAAAGCCTGACCCTTTCGAAGGCTGGAGTAGGCGATGAATTAAGGGTATAGAACTGTCTGTCCTACGTATTGTGCTTTATACAGCTGCTAATCAAAAGGATGACAAAGATATGTATAATTCCCGGTTACTTATTTCTTCCATGGAGCTATTGCTATGCAGTTGAGTTGCTCAAATCAACATATCTTTGTAGGCAGAGCGTGATAGCACAATTCATCGATGCCTACCCTAGACGCGACCTAAGATCCAGTGGAAAGAGTCGCATACAATAAAGACCGAGTCGGTTGGAGACAAAAGAAAAACAAAGGGGGGGGGGAGCGGAGCAGAAAGGTAGATATTAAATCGAAGATGACAGTTTAATTTGACAAAAACGAGGTCAGTAGAAAGCGTTTTAGGATGATTGGTTCTGGGATGAATGATCTCAAATATCCGAACCATCACGAGAAATTGCTCATGCCGTCAGCGAAACTCCACGAGTCCAGTAGATGAGAAGACGAGCCCAGTAAAGATTTATCTAATGAATCCAATGCTACAATCTTTGTATCGACGAGAGAACTAGAAACGTCTTGAGATGTGTCATCCTGTGGAAGTGATGGATTCCTCACGGCCTGGAATCGTATTTGTATGAGGACCTCTCACGGGCGCGTTTTGCTAATCCCGAGTTAAATCGGAAAATAAAAGCTTGAACGGATAGTATAATGCCTGTGGGTCACTATGGACTTGTTTGTACTGTTCAAGCTGATCGAAACGTGGTCTAAATGGAGATGCCTCTCCGTCGTCCACCATGATTTGCATCAAAGTACGGAGATCTTCGGGCTGTATCCGTACCGAACTAGTCTTTGCTGAACACCCCGCAATTTTAGCCTTGTCATCACTACAAAGCTTTCAAGCAAGCTCAACTCAGGTCCGCGTGATAACCTGTGTTCCTAAAGAAGGACCGGCCACTTTAGTAATGGAGGCACTCGAGACAACGCGTCCCGATCACTACGTCACTGATGTCATTCTTCACGTGTCAACCGCGTAGACATTCAGCAGTTGACGAGCAGTCTTTTATGCGTCTGATGCTTCACCACAATCGTTGACGGCACCCAAAATGCCGTGAGCTCTTCTTCGGTTATCATACACACCTCTTGGGGCTGAATTTTACGTTCTCGACCTCCAGCTCTTCTTGTTTAGTCGTCGACGACATTGCTTCCCAGCCGATCCTACCCCTTGCCGTTGCAGTCCATGCCTACCACCAACACGAACCGATACCACGAACGCGACGCTACCGGTCTTTGAGTCTTTGGTACGGCCTGGGACAAGAAGAAGTCAACTACCTCGATGACAAGCATATCATCGCGCGTGCAAAGTTCACGACTAGATCACCACTCCGTCCGACTCCGACGCGATACGTGAGGTCCCCGCGAGGTGATGCTCGAGAACAGCACAGCGGGTTGTCTCTCGGTCGGTCTACCTCCTGACAACCATATCCCGCCCGACGAGAAAGCTGCCGTTAACAGCGGCTACAGATAACCTGCCACCGATAGGCCCGCGAATGGGTTCACGCTACCCGACATGCCGACGATCGATAGCTTTCCCCATTTGCAACCGTGTTGGTAGCAACAATCCGAACCAAGAATCCGCTTACGATCCCTATATCCTATTGAGCTTCAGCGTCCGCACCCAACTCTCTCCTTGCCTCGTGATGTTGTTGCTGCCTGAACCGCCGCACGATTGCACATCGCGGCACAAGAAGAACGCGGAGTGCATCGCGCGTAAACTCGGTGGACCAGCTCACGACCATATCCATGAACGAGGCGGTGTCTGTGCTTGACAAGCACAGGGCTGACTTGTGTAGCGTTTGTGTTGCGTCCTTTCATCCGTGCAATTTTCTTTAGGTTTTGACGGAATGCCCGACGTCAAGGACAACACGACGAGTCTCTTACTGAGGCTTGGACTTTTACGTAGAATATCGAGACATACCACAACCACCATGATATTGGCGACCAGGAAGCAACCCAATGTGGCTCCGGAGAACGAGCTCTGTTTGCAACTTAGCGCCGACGCAAATGGCCTCATTTTCATGCCTGAAGCCACGAAGCCCGTCTGCTCAACACGCGATCATACCTCCATTCGATCTCACATCCCCATGACCACACAATGGCCTAGTTTTCAGCTTGCTGGCTAATTACGAAGCAACTGTGTAGGCATGGGGAATTGGTGCTTGGAATGGGGTAAAAGACAACTGTGTCTTTTATCGTCTTTGCAGCTAGCCTCACAGGTCTTTTGAGGAACATACAGCATATTGGGTTGGCTCAGGACACCTGCACATCGCGTCCGTTTAGGGACCGCCATCTTGCGATGGTTCATTTGTTGTCAAGCTTGTAAGTGTGGTCTAATGACCACTGCCAGGAAGTTGCTTGTCGAGTCAACATCTCTGGGCCAGCACGGTCCCATTTCCGCCTTAGGTGACACATCACTCAAATCATTGTTGTGCTGTATCCTATATCAGGGCGGTATTACTCTCGCGTGGCATCTTTAACGATGGACTCTTCCTGTCTGACAGCGGAACTGCATCACTAAAGCAGGCTGACACTCATCTGCTCCAACGGCTCAACCATGCGACTACCCCCAGCTTACTCGTCGAAGTCTCTAGCGAAGGTGCCATCTTTTCTGTAGCCGACCAAATGTTCCATTGTCTACTGTGAAAAGCTCGGGGTAAGGTGATGAGGCGAATCGTTGGATAAGGGCCCCTAGATGTTGTCAGGGACTCTGTCGGTGATGTACCTTCATCTCATATTTAATTTGTATGAGATGGCGGGAATTGTCGAGGCATCCTGCGCCCGCCATGTCGTGCCCATGCTGTGGAACTTGGCGGACGAGTTGGGCGCACAATGCGGATTGTGAAAATGTCAATGCACACTATCCAACACTTGATCTGCTAGCCTTCGTCCATGGACTTCCCTTTAAATTCGCTTGAAGGTGATACACCACTCGCGGAACCTTGCACGTAACTCTGTAAGATGCATCTTGAACTTTATCTACGAATGCAACGGATGAGAACTCGGCACCTCTACCCGAGATAGATTAACATTCAGCACCTGAGCTTATACCCATTTGATCGATCCATTGCCATTATGTCATCACTACGGATAGCGAGACCGATGCGGGGTTCGTGGGGATGCTCAACCCCAAGGCCGACTGAGCAGTCATTTATAAATTCGCTACGACAACTATCTAAGTGTAAGAGTAATCATTTCTTAGCCAGTTCCATATCAACATCTCAACACATCGCGTAAGTTGCCCATATTCGTTCTATCATGGCACTTGACAAACAGGTTGTTGTGGTTGCCGGTTCCGGCGATATCGCCCGATACTTGGCTGAGGAATTCACTCGTGATGGAACACATGATATCGTCATTATTTCTCGAACCGAAAAGGACTTCTTTGCTAAACTCGGTGTCGACCTTCTGAAGGTGGAAGAGTATTCTAAAGATGCCGTCTTGCCAATCCTCGATCGCTTAGGCGCAACAGTTGTCGTGTCCACCTTACACACCGACGATCCTGCATCGTACAAAGGGGCACATGAAGCTCTGCTCACAGCCTGTACAGAGTCCAAGACGTGCAAACGTTTGATCCCGAGCGAGTTTTTGGGTAACTACCGGGAGTTCTCGGATTGGCCAAGAGGAATTCAACGAGCTCGGAAGGCGTTTCGACAAGTACTGGCCAAGCAATCTGTTGTCCAGTGGACTCTGCTTAATCAAGGCTGGCTTGCCGATTACTTTGTGCAGACTCCTGATGATTCAAGAAGCTACGTTCGTTCGTTCCCTAATGGGTGGCCTATCGACCTCGAGAAGAAAACCGTTCGAGTCATCGGCACTGGAGACGAAGCTGTGGGCTGGACTTCCGCCAGAGACTTAGCTAAGGCTGTGGTGAAGTTGGTACCTCACGACGACTGGCCTGATCACACCTATATCTTCGGCGAGCTCGGGACTTGGAACCAGGCCATCGAGAAGGTTGAGCGCTTTCATGGCGTGGAGTTGCAGGTAGTTTCACTGCGACCTCGACGTAGCCAAGCTGACACGAGATAGCGCAAATACGTGACCAGAGAGGACCTCGACGTAGCCAAGCTGACACGAGATAGCGCAAATACGTGACCAGAGAGGACCTCGATAAAGATCTCGCAAGAGAAGAGCAAGATGGTACATGGTACACTGCTACTATTGATGAGTGGTCAGGCTTCGGCGGAACAGCTGTTCCTTACGACGAGGCTCTCAAAGCACGGGAGAAGTACTTCAAAGACGTTCATTTTCGAACGATTGATGATTTGTTGGACGAATCAAAGAATAGAGAAATCATCTAGAAAATGTTTAGAAGTCTCGATTTCACGTGTAACTACCTAATATTTTACTCACTGGGTTGTTGCACTCGCTGCCTAGTGGAACGAGCATTTAATACTCTAGGAGGTCGAACAAACCGAACTATGGATTTATACCAAGATGAAGGAATACTCGTTTGATCGCGGTATATAACAACATGTGGCTGGACGGACCTTTTCTCAAACGATATGAAGGAAAACTTTCCATCATATATTTAGAGATTGCGTCTCCGGAGACACCATCTCATGAAATCCTCCCCAACCTGGTTGTACTCCGGCACGTAGATGTTTAAACGTCAGATTCCGATCCAAGCGGCTTGTTTGTACGTCTTCGCCGTGGTGTACAACGGCCAGTTGGTGGCCCTCTATTATAGACGACCTTGAAAGGCCAGCCATTGACATCTTCGGGTAAAGTTCTGAGCTGGTTTTGGAACTCATCGTCACTAATCTCGGGCAGCTGAATAACCAGTGCATTGCAGAGTACAGAGATGGCTTCACAATTGGGGAAAGCAGAATCTGCCAGGTACTCGACGACCTTATTGGGCAGCCCCTCCAAGGGTTTGATGAGAGCAAGAACCTCAGGACCAGTGTCAACTGGTGGACCATGTCCTCTGTATTCCTTGTTGAAGCCGGCTTCTTTGACTTTAGAAGTTGTAGAGCAAACTTTAGATAGTCCCAAAGCAAGTGAAAAAAAAATGACACAACATGATAGATTGACATAGTCCAATTATTATCCTACTTAGACTGGTTCGAACACACTTAGATCAGCCCCAATGTACCATGGAAGGTCCTGATCCGCTCATCGAGCACA